>WOUH02000031.1:2697353-2711055 GCA_009936405.2 Stevia rebaudiana | reverse complement strand
ATTATTAGTAACCATCGAGCTATTGAACAATCATGAGGTCACGGCCGGTGTTTCCGCCGCCGGCTAGGGTGTGACAACAAAATAATCTTATTTGACCATGCGTCTTTATTAAAAAGACGACCACGAGATATGTGATCATAGCTATATATATGTTGATGATCCAAATATAAATGGGACGCAAAAGTAAATTTCTGAAGTAATTGTCCTCTTAAAAAAGAAATTTGAAATGAAAGACCTTTGAGAAACCAAATATTGTCTTGGTTTATAGATTGAGCATATGCATAATGACATACTTGTGTATCAATCAAATTATACTGAAAGGCTCTTGAAACGTTTCAATATGGACAAGGCAAATCATTTAAGAACCCTAATGATAGTTAGGTCACTCAATGTCAACAAAGATCCATTTCTTCCTTGTGAAGAAAATGAAGAGGTTCTTGGTTCAGAGGTAGCATACCTTAGTGCAATTGGAGCCCTTATGTACCATACCAACTATACAAGACCGACATTTCCTTTGTGGTTAATTTTCTAGCAAGATTCAGTTCATCTCCTACCAAAAGGCATTGGAATGATATCAAACATATTTTTCGATACCTTCAAGGAACTGCTGATTTAGGTTTATTTGATTTAAACGATTCAAAAGAAGGATTGGTTGGTTATGCACATGCAGGTTATTTATCTGATTCTCATAAGGCAAGATCTCAAACTGGGTATGTATTTTTGAATGGAGGAACTGCAATTTCCCGGCGTTCTCAAAAGCAAACACTGGTTGCGACATCCTCAAATCACGCTCAAGTCATTGCACTACATGAAGCTTCCAAATAATGTTTATGGTTAAGGTATATGACACATCTCATACACCTTCTTGTGGAATAGAGAAAGATATATAAGTCCAACTCCGATCTATGAAAATAATGCGGCTTTTGTCTCGCAAATGAAATAAGGTTATATCAAAAGTGATAGAACAAAACATATACCGCCAAGATTCTTTTCATACACTCAAGACCTTATCAAAGACAATCAAGTTGAACTGAGTTATGTTCAATCTAGCAACAATTCAGCTGACCTTTTCACAAAAGCATTACCTACAACAATTTTCAGAAAACACGTTCATGATATTGGAATGCGACGTGTGAATACTACATAATCATCTACTAATGACAACTTGAGGGGGAGTTATACACTGCACTCTTTTTCCCTTAGCTAAAGTTTTTTCCCACTGGGTTTTCTTTAGCAAGATTTTTAATGAGGCAGTACTTCAAACTAGACTCTAAGTTGAAAAAGTGTCATCCAAGGGGGAGTGTTATGAAATATGAATTGAAACATGTGGATGATCACCAATTTCAACATTTTCAACTCAATAAAAATTTCTTAGATTTACCATTAATGTTTATGTCTTCTTATCTTCATAATGGTGTAAATTTTATAGTATAAATACCCACATAATATAAAGAGTAAAATACACTATCTTATATACACTTCTTAAAAGTTATACATCTTTTACTTCTTCTCTCTAACTTCTTACCAATATATCTTATACATCTTTTCTAAAAGTTCTTAAATAATAATAATTAATACTTGAGTGGTGATAATTAATAACACTCTTCAAATATTCATTATTGATCGCCTTTCCCATTATTATTTATTGAAATCCATTTTCATTTTTCCGACTGGGAAAAGCTGCTCAAATCTCTCACTGGGTAAATTTTCACTCTATTCATCAGAGAATGCGAATTCTGATCGGTGTTTCCCAGTTTCTGATCAGATCAGCTTCTTTTTCGCCCAAATTCAATTGCAAAACCTTTGTCCACAACTCTGATCGCTTTAGAAATCTCGCCACCATGGCCACTTCCGACGCCGAATTTGTCAAGGGAAACGTGTTTCCGAACGGCGTTGCCGTTTTGACTCTCGATCGTCCAAAAGCCCTCAACGCCATGAATTTAGGTTACATTTAATCACCCCCTCCTGTAACATCCACAAAACCAATTTTGACTCGTGCAGTATAAGTCAAAATTGTGACTTTTTTGAAGAACTTGTAAACTGTAACATTGAATTTGCATCTAGTTTTGAAAATATTTCAATGTGCAAATTGCAATGCAGATATGGATTTGAAGTACAAAAGTTTTCTTGAGCAATGGGAAGTTGACCCAAAGGTCAAATGTGTTCTGGTTGAGGGAAGCTCGCCACGTGGCTTCTCAGCAGGTAACAAACTGAATTTGAAGTGTTTTTACAAACCAAACCGAACAAATGGTAACTAATCTTTGATGATAATCAAAATCTTAGTTTAGTACTTTATCTGCAGGTGGTGATGTGAAGCTGATTTCAACTCTACAGCAATTATCAGAGGTTATTAAGGTTTGTTCAAGATAATTTCTGTTCAATTTGATGATTAGCTACCAATATTCGTCTTAATTATGGTCAACGATCATGGAATTAGTCAATTAGATGTTAGATTCCTGAAACAATTTGGTCTCTACAGGTGTTTACAGCTGAATACTCACTTATCTGCAAAATATTTGAATACAAGAAGCCATACATAAGCTTAATGGATGGTATAACAATGGGGTTTGGTATAGGTTTATCTGGTCATGGTCGGTATAGAGTCATTACAGAGGTAAACTGTTTTTCAATCTGACAACAATCTTACCAGTGGCAGTTATGTAAATTACTCACAACACGTTGTACTTAAATGACATTTTACCAGAGGACGGTTCTTGCAATGCCAGAAAATGGAATTGGTTTGTTTCCAGATGTTGGATTTTCTTATATAGCAGCACAAAGTCCAGGAAAAGGATCAGTTGGTATGTATGTTGAAACTTGGTTTAAAACTACGCGCCTGATGCGCAACGCACATGGAGCGATCAGGTTATACATAATGCATCGCGTATGTTGCGTGCGCCTCATGTCTCTGCTTTTGGAACCATAACGCCTCGGAGCACCTCACACTTTTTTAAACCATGTTTTAAAATTTAATAGTTATTATTATTTTTTTAATTTCTGTAAAATGTCATTTAAGAAATTTATTTAAATACTTGAGCAGGTGCTTATCTTGGTATGACTGGAAACAGGGTGTCTACACCAGCTGATGCTTTGTATGTTGGTCTTGGGACCCACTTTGTGCCATCTGGAAATTTAACTTCACTTAAGGATAATATTTTGTCAACTACCTTGTATGTCTCTGATACATACATACATACATATATATATATAGAGATAGATATAGATATAGATATTACTGTATTAGTATATAATTACATGCATGTGTTTTGTATGATGTTTGAGCATATATATACAGTTCAGATGATCCACATGTTGATGTGCAAGAAATATTGGCAAAGTATAGTAGCGATCCGGAGTCAGAAGCGCGATTGAAGTTGCTTTTACCACACATTGTTTCAGCATTTGGTGGAAATAAATCTGTTAAAGAAATAATAGAAGAATTAGAAAAGAAACAGAGAAGTGATGATCTTTCAGGTAAGATAACTCTGCTTAAGTAATCCATATTTTTTTAACGAACATAAATTAAACTTCCACATTATGATTGTTTTCATCTTTAAGTAATTGTTTGTATAGATTTAAACCATAATTTAAGTCTTTATCTATGAGTATTTCATAATCAAGTTAACTACACAAATGGTCCCTGTAATTTGCGAAAGTAACATGTTTGGGTACCAAGGGTTGAAAGTGGCCAAGATACTCTTCGACTCTTTGAATGGTCCAAATCAAAGGGTATTTTGGTCATTTCACTTTAAATTAACGAAAAAGTAATAGAATTTGCCTTAATAACCAGACTCATTACAAAATTTGAAAGCACAAAACCAAAAACTGCAAGGACCATCTGTGTAAATTTGACAAATAATTGAAATTATACTTAAAAGGGGCCTCAAAATTGGCACTTTTGGTACACATTTGCATTGCCCTAAAACATTTTTCGCCCAAATTTTTTATTTTTTTAGTAACTTTCTAATTTATTTGTTAAAATTGATTTAAAGAAGTTTTTAAGTCTTATAATACGGATGCAGGCTAGTTTGTGTTTCGGTTATGCTGACTCAGCATTTAGTTTTATTATTCTTTCTTTTTTTGGATTAATAGTTGCAGAGTGGGCAAAGGATGCTGTTTCAGGGCTTAATAAAGGTGCTCCATTTTCTCTTTTATTAACACAAATGTATTTCTCTCGAGTTGCGTCTGCATTCGGGACTAATCACGAGTTATCAACGGTTAGTACTTTCATGCAATGAGTTTTACAATTAAGTTACATTATTATAAATGTTGTTCCTCGTGTGATATTTTGTTATATTTTTTATTTATTCAGTTAAATGGTGTGATGAAAACCGAATACCGCATTGCACTTAGAACTTCGCTTCGAAGTGATTTTACCGAAGGGGTTCGAGCAGTATTGGTGGATAAAGATCAGGTCTGCTACTTAAATGACCAAAAAATAATCAAAATTTAAAATGGTGTTTTTCGTTGGATTAATTTCCTATTTTGCCCTTGAACTTTCACAGAAGCCCAGATGGAATCCATCAAGTCTAGATGAAGTTAAATCAAGTGAAGTAGAGGCGGTTTTTCGACCATTGGAACCAGAGGCTGATGAACTGGATGTTTAGATCATATATTTGTTAGCCAACACGAGTTTATGGTTTTCCTGACACTAAGGGTTTTTTGGACAATATTTAACCATACCAAATAAGTATCCCATTGTTGTGGATAGTTGTTTGAAATGTTCAAATTCGATCCATCTTTTTGTCACAAAAGTATTAAGTCTTCAAGAAACCGGGCGTGTTTTTTAGTAATTGGCAAGAATATTAGATTTAAGAAAGAGTAAACTGTAGTTTTCGTCCATGAGTTTTGTATACACATTTAGTTTCAGCCTATCTTTAACAGTTTCCATCTCAAAGATTTTATTTCCTAGCAGTTTTTGTCATAGGGTGTATTTTTTGTCTATATTTTCGTTTAGAATCCCCCACGTGCCTCTCACGTTAGGGGTATTTTGGTCAATGTTACGTGTTTTTACTCATCAGAACACCCATATAAGTAGACGGAATAGACTCACGAACGAAAAATGCTAAGAAAATAAAACATCAAGGATGGATGGAAACTCTTAAAAATATCTGCCTTATGAATAAAATAATTCTGTATATAATAAACAAGCTTGATTAAGTAAAATGATCGGAGCTCGGAGTTCGTGTATATTAGCTAAAAAATATTTTTGAAACCAACAGAAAATTAAGTCGCCATTGCATCTAAAACACCTACATGTAACATGCATCATGCATCATTATTTATTTATTTTAAAAAACTATAGAACATGAGAGTTTGAAACCATATAAAAACAATATTAATACATCTATGAACAATCTCCACTTCTCAAGCTTTGTAACAACTTCAGGTATCCATCATCTTCAGGTTTAATGTACCTACACATATATCATACCAAAACTGATTGAATCATCTTAACCAGTTTACTTTGTTTTCATTTTGGAATACGTATATGTAATTATATTTATCAACCATTAAATATCCAAGAAACAAACAACAATGATGCCCACCCATGTCGGAAAAGGAAATCGATGATGACAAGATTGCAATTCGCTTTAAAGAACTCGGTATTTCGGATGACATCACGCACGAGTGTTACCGGGAGTAATTTAAAGCTCCCCACTTCTCCATCTGTGATTCACACAATAATTTTTAAGTTCTAAAATAATAAAAATAAATAAAATTTAAAAGGTCACAAATAGGCGTCCACATTACCCTGATTATGGGGAAGGAAACTTTCAGGAAGCTTCAAATCATAACAAAATAAAACATCTCTCTTGAATCTATAACCGTCAATGTCCATGTATGAGACAACACCAACGGGTATCGATCTGTAAACAATTCGATTATATTTTTATCTTAAACGGGTCAAAAAGATAGAATACAAAAACATTATTCAAAATGAAACACACTAAACTGCTAAAAATCCGTTTTAAGATTTATTTAACACATTCAACATCCTGAATCGTATTATCCAAAAAATAAACATTAATATTATAGTGATAATTTATTGGTTTTGTAGTCATTAAACAAAAATTTGTCATGTGAAAAAATTAGTTTTGAAGAATCAATGGTTTTTTATAGGCAAATTGGATTTTAATAATCCGAACTATGACACATTGGCCAATAATAATCCGAACTATCACTTTGGCAAAGAATAATCCCAACTATCACTTTGGTTGTCAATAGCAATCCCATAAGCAAAATTGTCAAAGATTTCCACTTGATTTACAAATAATTTGTACTCGATTTTGCTTATACGTTTTTGTATTTTACTTATACTTATCATTTTGATACAAATCATGTGTAAATCAAGTGTAAATCTTTGATAATTTTGTTTATGGGATTGCTACTGACAACTAAAGTGATAGTTGAGATTATTATTGGCCAAAGTAATAGTTCGGATTATTAGTAGCCAATGTGTCATAGTTTGGATTATTAAAATCCAATTTGGCTTTCTATAAATACTATCTTATATAGAGAATGTTTTGATATATAAATAAGATATTATTTTTACTCTTGTTCTTTATAACTAACATCTTACATGCTTGTTGGTAAATGTTGAAATACGCAGAATCATCGTTCACCAGAGAGTCTGTCCTAGCGAACCTAACCGTTCATACTCAACTCTAGCCGATTGTAAAAGATAAGATAATTATGTTTTCTTAATACTCAAGTCTTGATTTCCTAATAACTTGATTATGAAAATATGTTTTACACATATTTTGCATCTGAAATCCTACTTATAACTTTTTTTATGTATAAAAAATAAAGTAAATTCGACCAATATTACATCTTATTTACTTTTAGAGAACCAAATTGACGTTCTTCAATGAATGTGATGGATACAAATACTTATTAGGGTAGCGGATGCTAACCTAAATAATTTAACAAACAATGTTAAATTTCGTTCTTCTAAGAAAATGTTTTACTACAATAAAACAACGCAAATTTTTTTATTCTAGACAACAATTCTAAAACAATATTCTTCATTCAACAATACTGTTTTTAAGAATGGATACTTCTATAGTGTTTTCTGTTTTTCTAGAACATCATATGTAACTTGAGATACCCAAAAGTCAATAGGCTTTTTAGTTCAACAAAAATAAAGTTTAACAGAAAACCTGTTACTCAAAACGACGAAAATGTCCTCATCATGTCTAAAACATAGAGAATATAAATCAAAAGAGGCCCTATATGAGAAATGACGAAAATACCCTTAACTCAGAGTTTGGTAACCACCAAGAGAAGTAGAACCATCATTCCTTGGAGACTTAAAAGTTGGCATCCATGGGAATATTTTTCCAATTTCCTTGGTTAAATTAGAAGCACTCATTTGTCTATCATTTATCCCATATTTTGCTCTTTCTATTGCTTCCATAATATCTTCTCTTGACACACATTCTCCACCTAACAAACCATAAAAAACAAACCCTCGTTATGATCTCATCATATCAAGTAGTACTGGTAGGGATGTAAACGAGTCGAGTTGAGCTGGTATCATGCTCAAAGTTAAACGAACCGATTTGACTCGGCTCGATTGTTTTAACCAGCTGGAAAGGTGAGCTTGAGCTCAGCTTGTGATTCTACATGAGCCAGCTAGGAATTTAAAAAACTTATTATTATTAATTTTTTATTTTAATTTTTTTTTTTATTTTCGTAGTTATTTTAACTCAAGTCAACACATTAGCAATTTTTTAGATTTGATTCCTATTCTTTCATGATAATGTTTTTTAAATTAACCAATAAAAGATGACTATTAAAACTAAATAAGTAAATATGAAAAATATATATAAATTGTTAAATACATATATATATAGGGTAAATATAATATTAAAACCCTCTCGAGTTGAGAAAACCCAAGAAACTCTAAACAACGCTTGAAAACTCTAAGTTATAAAAATATTTTTTTTTAACAAAAAGGCTCACTTTTAAATGCATTTTCGTCACTTTTTATAAAAAAAACGCCGAGTACTTTTTAAAAAAAAAATACCCCTAAAATAAAAATAAAAACCTGTTTTTTTTTTTAATTTCAGCCAAAAAAAATTTAACATATGTAACATTTACATATGTTACAATTTATGAAATTTGAAAAAAAAATATTTAAACAAACTGCTTGGCGCTATTTTATAATTTTTCACCAAAAGTCTTAGATTTTAATGTATAATTTATATAAAAAATATGAAGTTGTAAAAATTAAAACTCAAAAAAAGTCGTCGTAACATATGTTACAAAAAGTGGGTTTCCGGGGTTTTCTCAACTCAGGAGGGTTTTCATTTTATCCATCCCGTATATATATATAGTATATTTAATTCAAACAAGCCAACGAGACAAGCCACAAGCCGCATCAACCATGGCTCGGGCTTGGCTCGATAACAAAACGAGCCGGCTCAGGTCATTTACACACAAGCTTTTATAAAGCAAGTGTGAGCCGTTTGAACAACCGTAACCAGTAGCAACTAATCCGTGTTCATTTTACCATTCTACCCCTAACAAAACGAAAAAGTAATTAAAAACCTCGTCTAGCGGCAAGCAAAGCAGCTTCATTAACAATGTTTGCCAGATCAGCACCGACAAAGCCTTGAGTAACAGAAGCAACTAAATTGCAGATAATGGCGGTATCTTCTTCAAGCGGGATTCCTCTGAGATGAACAGATAATATCTTTCGTCTTCCAATCTCATCGGGTTCACCTACAAACACTTTTCTTGAAAACCGACCGGGTCGACAAAGAGCCGGATCCAATGCTTCAGGTCGGTTGGTTGCTGCGATAACTATCACATTTACATCTGACTCGAACCCATCCATTTCTGTCAGTAACTATGTGTCCAATTCAAAAACATTAAACCAATTAAATCAGATGTATAATTAGTGCTAACTTTCGTTATATTATGATCAAGGACCAAAATACCCTTTGACTAAGTCAAACTTGTTAACTTCCTTTAACTATTCAATTAGTAGCCAAACGTGTTACTTTCTGCAAACCCCATGGACTATATGTGTGATTAACCTCAGTAACTTATACAAAATGGGCTGATTTTGGTTTTATTATATCTTTGTCGGGTCAATGGGTAAAACGGTAAAACCAGCAAGTTTGACTAAAAAGGGAAATTGTACAAATGGAATATTATTGTTAGCTTAAATGAAATGGATTGATTTGGGTTGTGTTTTATCTCTGACGGGTCAACGGGTTAAACCACCAAACTTAACTAAAAAAGAAAATACTCAAATGGGTCAAAAACTCAGAAGTTCCTTTTTGTGCATCTTAATGCATAAAAATTCCTAAATAATTTTATTCAAAACTCGATTACTGAATATAAGTTTTTGCAGTTATACTTGACACAAGCTTAGATGCTAGCAATAATAATAACTAACAATAATAATAATAATAATAATAATAATAATAAACGCACGCTCGCATGCACACAGACAACATACATCCTTAAATAATATTTATATAAAGAACAAAAAGGTTATTAATAAGTAATGTAAAAGATA
This sequence comes from Stevia rebaudiana, assembly GCA_009936405.2. Lineage (NCBI taxonomy): Eukaryota > Viridiplantae > Streptophyta > Magnoliopsida > Asterales > Asteraceae > Stevia > Stevia rebaudiana. Next base: position 2,701,520 of record WOUH02000031.1, on the reverse strand, counting down.
AAGTTTACCAACCTGGTTTAATGTTTGGTCTCTTTCATCATTAAAACTTCTACCGCGTTTCCCGCCAACGGCATCAAGTTCATCAATGAAAATAATCGATGGTGCATTCTTTCTTGCAACACTAAAAAGATCCCTAATACGCGCTGCACCTCTTCCAACAAACATCTCCACAAATTCACTAGCAGAAACGGTGAAAAACGGTACACCGGCTTCTCCGGCAACTGCACGCGCTAATAATGTTTTCCCGGTCCCAGGTGGGCCCACTAGCAGCACCCCTCTAGGTAACTTTGCTCCTAGCTTGTTGTAGTTAATTGAACCTTTGAGGCACAACACGATCTATATAAACATGTTTTGTAAGAATTAATACTAGAAGTAGATTCTAATGAAGAAGCCCTTAAATTCTTGCATCTACACTACACTTGTGTAGTAAGTTAAGGAGAATTTTGCATAAATGGTCCCTGTGGTTTGTGGAAACTAACAGGTTTGGGTATTAAGGGTTTAAAGTAATAGAATTTGGTTTTATTTTTTCAACATTGTAATGAGTCTAAGTATTAAGGCTAAATTCCGTTATATTAGGGTGACATGACCAAAATACCCTTCAAATTTTTGGATAGCCAAGCTCAAAGGATGAAAGTCAAAGGGTAATTTGGTCATTTCACCCTAAAATTCTTGCATCTACACTACACTTGTGTAGTAAGTTAAGGAGAATATTTCACAAATTAAGGGTCTAAAGTAACAGAATTTGGTTTCATATTTTCAATATTGTAATGAGTTTGAGTATTAAGGCTAAATTCCGTTAAATTAGGGGGACATGGACAAAATACCCTAAAAGTTTTTGGATAGTCAAGCTCAAAGGATGAAAAGTCAAAGGGTAATTTCGTCATTTTACCTAAAATTCTTGCATTTACACTACACTTGTGTAGCAAGTTAAGGAGAATATTGCACTAATGATCCTTGTGGTTTGTGGAAAGTAACAGGTTTGGGTATTAGGGGTTTAAAGTAACAGAATTTGGTTTTATATTTTCAATATTGTAATGAGACTGAGTATTAAGGCTAAATTCCATTATATTAGGGTGACATGACTAAAATACCCTTTAAATTTTTGGATAGTCAAACACTAAAACCTAAAGAATGAAAAGTCAAAGGCAATTTCTTCATTTCACCCTAATTTAATAGAGTTTAGCCTTATACACAAACCTGCTACAAATTGAAAACATAAAAAAAAAATCAGTTACTTAAAACCCTTAATCCCCAAACCTGTTACTTTTCGTAAACCACGGGGACCATTTGTGTAATTAACTCTAACTACTTTTGATACTAATATATAAACAAAACTACAAAAGTAACAACTAAAACAACAAAAAAACATTTAAATAATACAAAATACATAAAACATAAGTGGCATACCTCCATAAGCTCAACTTTTGCAGTATCAACACCCTCAACATCTTCAAAATTAACAACTTGATTACTAGGTCGACGCTTCTTTGCAGGACTATTAGCAGCAGAAAGTTGGCGGTAAAGAAGCCACATCAACGGAGTTAACGGAATCCACAGTGATAAAATAGTAATTAATGTATTTCTCATTGACATCAACACTGATTGTGGAGATGAACTATACGTAATTCCTTTCTCTCTCATCAAACCAAGAAGATAACTCTCATCATGATCAATCTTTCTTGTAGAATATTGCCATTCAGGCGTTGAAGTTTTTGTCTTTGTCATTTTCCTCAACATGTTTGAATCTGTAATCTGATTATTCTTCATATTATCACTCTCAATCAAATTTTCATCATCATTGTTAATTAACGCGTTATTTTCTGAATTTTGGGTGTTTTCTCGACCAAACGAGCCCGTATTGTAGTATATCCGTCTTGATCCCTCTTCAAACAAAACTTTCATCACAGAACCGGTTTGGAGACTTGTTATCAAGTCTGAGTATGGAACAATTTTGGGAGTTGGAACTGCTGTTAACTTCAAGAACAAGTAACACAACCCTAATACGATAGAAACTGAAGCTGATAAACTCACTTTTTTTATATTTTTGCGCAGATAAGTTCGTAGGTTGTTTAACATTGATCGGATTGATATCTTTTTTAATCTTGAAGACAGTAATCGCAACCTTGGCTGCAATCTGAGCTTAAATTTCTTTTTCAAATAACCAGACTCACTTTTCCTCAATTGGTATTCTTTGTTTACATTTTCATTTCTAACAGATTTAATACATAACAACCTGTTTTGAGTTTTAACACCTACTGAAGAAAAACGATGTGAACTTAGATTTGAGCGAGATAATGAACAAGACTGAATTCGGCATTTCATCAAACACCTGGTGTGCATAACACCAAGTTTCGAGATTTCATAACTATTTAATGATCCATTGTTCAGAAGAACAGGAAAAGCAGCAATTTCTATAGACATGGTATTCAATTTGCCCATATAATTTCAAATATCAACATAGAACTGGTACCGATTTCTCATCCAAATTTAGACTATTGCAAGCAACTTACCAGGTACCGTAATCTTGGAATGAGCAGAAGCAGTTGGTTCTTGCAAAGATGAAAACAAACCCTTATAAATTCCTTCTTTGTTGTGGTTCCAAAGTATCTTACAGGAGATGAGAAATCGTTGATGATGCCCCAACAAGCTTATCTCTCGATTTTTTAGGAAACTTATTTGTAATATCCATCGGGTTTAATTATTTCACTGGAAAAAGGGCCAAATTTTACACTTTAAACCCTGGATTATTCATTTGTGACTTTCACCATTTGTAGCCACGACCCATTTGTCACAATGACAAGACGCTTGAGACAATTAGCTCATGATGTCTTTGGAGCCGGCTGATAGAGAGAACGCTTATGCTTTTGGTCATGGTGGTCGGCTACCAGTTGAGGTATTTAGGGCAACCCAAAAAAATTGAGGGCTAGCGGCGAACCACTATGTTAGTAATACTATCTGTAATATATTTCACACGCCTCATCCTTTGTCTGTCCACTTTTCTGTCACTTCGGTGTCACATCACCACCTCACACTTTCACCTTCTACCAGTAATACCTTTTCCACTCTCCACTATCTTTATTTTTTATATTTTAATTACTTTTGTAATTTTAAAAAACTAATCAATCAAAATTTATATCATTAAAATTAGAATAATAATCAAAATTACATGAAAATTAAAAATTACTAAAATTATAACTTAACTAAAATTTAACTAAAAAGAAAATCGCAAATTTGTGCGATTTTGTCCCTCATTTTCTTAATTGCTTCGCCATGAGTGGCTTCGAGATCATTGGTAGACGTAGTCGTTATCATCACTTGGAGGTCTTTGCGAATGGCCGCTTTTTGCTTGAGTTTTAACTTTTCCGTTTGAATATTATAGAAAATATCAAGCTTCTCGGCAATAGAAATTTTATTGTCTAAAGATTGACGTTTTGATGATGTCGCCCGTTTGGCTTTATTTTGACCACCCCGTTGTTGTGGTCCAGGTTGGCTTTCTTCTTCATCTTCATCCAAGTCCAAGTCCATGTGAAAGTTTAGGGCATCCGAACCCCTAGGTGAAAACTCATTTGTCTCAGATGTCTTCATTCCTTTGGAAGATTGTGACTCTTATTCAACAATCGGATGCCACTTGTTGAACCGTGAATTTTTAGCCAGGCGGTACGCGCAAAGCCTTCGCTTGAACCGCGCGGTACGCGCCAGATCCAAAAATTTCAAGCGACCCTTCGTTTTGGGCGGTACACGCAAGATCTATCCCGAGATCGCGCGGTACGCGCCGGCTAACTTAAATCGCAGACACTTAACCCTCAATCGGGAGGGTTGTATCTCTCTCATTCACCACCTAATACCACCTACCACCACCGATCGCCACCCCCTTCGGCTACCACTCACCACCGTCGCTGCCTCTCCTGTCACCATCGACCACAAGCCGCCAACACCCCGACGACCTCCACAACCTCCTACACCATCGCTGCAACCATCGTGATCGCAGCCACCTCCACCGTCCGATAGGGTTGTTCATCGAGTCGGATTTCGAGTTATCCGGGTTATTCGAATCGGATTATTCGAATTTGAAAATTTTGAATTCAAATCCGAATCCGATCCGAATCTAAAATCGTATAATCCGATTCGAATCTATCCGAATAAACCGAAAAACCTAAAAATTTGTAT
>WOUH02000031.1:2683059-2697253 GCA_009936405.2 Stevia rebaudiana | reverse complement strand
ATTTATATATTATATAATTTAATACAAAATATGAAAAATACTATATGTTTTGATGTGAATTTGCAATTTTAATATAATACGAAGACTAAAATAATTGAAATATAGACCATGGAATATAAATCATAAAAAAAGTAATTTTGAAGGAGTTTAAAAAAAACTTGGTTTCAGGTTCAACTGGAAAGAATCCAAATAGGCATAAACGGTCTCGTTCTGAAAACATTGGTTGTGACATAAAATTTGTGTAATTACCTATTGACTGCATAATCAACACCAGCAGCATCGGCTCCTTCGAAATTAAACCCGTTTGGTACAAGCCCTTGTGATTGTGCTCTTTCTTTATCATGCTCAACGTCGAATACAGTATCATAAAGCCCTGCAAACAATTTATAAAAATGTAACACAACAAAGAAAATACATATTTTTTAAACTACATAGAAGCAATATTACTAATAAAAAGTTTAAGTTGCTTTTGATTTAGTGGTATATATATAAGGTTACAAGTAAATAACCAATAACCATACCTCCGGTCTTGCGCACAATAGGTATCGAACCGTATCTCATAGCTGTGAGTTGTGTTAGCCCACAAGGCTCAAATATTGACGGAACTAAAATGAAATCAGCACCGGCATATATCTACAAGGATATATAAAAAGTCAACACACATAATCCAAACAAACAACTAGATAACAAGCTCAAATTATAAGAAAGTGTTAATTAAACTCAGAGGTTTGCGAAAAGTAACATGTTTGGGGTTAAAGTAGCAAGTTAGGATTTTTCTGCTTTCAACTTTGTACAGGTTTGGGCATTAAGGCTAACTTATGTTAAATTTTTTGTTAGATTAGGGTGAAATGACCAACATACATTTGACTTTTAACCATCCGACTCTTCAAAAAGTCAAAGGGTATTTTGGTCATTCCACCTTAATTCAATGAAAAAGTTATCCGAAGTTACCTTAATTGATACCCAAACTCGTTAAAAATGAAAGCATAAAACCCAAACCTGTTACTTTAAACCCTTAGTACCCAAACATGTTTTACTTTTTGCAGACCACATGAACAATATGCGTAAACAACTCAATAAGAATATAGTATATATACCAAGTGAGAAAGAGGTTCATCATAGGTCAAACACAGGCGAGCCCGGTCATGATGTGTAGAATGTAGTTGACTTGCTAAATTAACAAAATCGTTTTGGATGCGAGGGTCAGGAGCCGAGCCCAACAACACAACCTGACTGCCACGATCGAGGGCCCGCCAGATGGCGTGCTTGATTAGGTGGATTCCTTTTTGATGAGTCAACCGGGTGATGATTCCAACTAAGGGTAGATCAGCCCGTTTTAGATCCACTCTTTGTTGCAAGGCTTCTTTGGCTGCTTTTTTGCCTTCCACAACATTTTCCGAAGTGTATGATACCTAAAATTTACATCAATACGCGGTTAGGGTTCTAGTTTCATCACACTCACATCAAGTAAATTGGGCCCGCCATTAAATGAAAAGTGTAATGGCCAAAAGGCACATAATAATGTAACTTAATAGAGTTTATTACACAAATGGTCCCTAAAGTTCGCAAAAAGTAACAACTTTGGTTTTATGTGTTTTGTTTTATAAGGAGTTTGAGCCTTAAGGCTAACTTTCTGTTAAATTACGGTGAAATGAACAAAATACCCTTTGACTTTTTCACTAGTCAAAGCCAAAGGATGATAAGTCAAAGGTGTTTTGATCATTTCACCGTAATTTAATGGAAAGTTAGAGGTAGTTAGCCTTAAGGCCCAAACACGTTGAAAAATGAAAGCATAAAACCCAAACTTGTTACTTTATATACTACCCAAACCTATTACTTCTGCAAACCACAAGGACCATCTATGTAATTAACTCTAATAAATATTATACATGAAGCAAAAACAAAGTACAATTGTAAACTACTCACCGGAAGGAACTTGTCGTTAAACGGGTCCCAAATATCTGGGTCAATGCCATTAAGTATCCCATGAAACTTGTACAAATGAGGGGCAATAACGGGGTTTCCTGCAACCTCCCGCGAGTAAGTTGGAGATACCTGCATAAAGCATACATGAAATTATTAATTACATATATATAGTTCATATAAACAAAAGAAAGCAAAAGAGAGAACATATGAAACATTTTAGAAATTTACCGTAGTAGCCTTGTCAGCATATTGCATTGCTTTCCCGATTAGTTGGGCCCCGAATTCAAGGTTATGAATTGTGAAGACAATTCGTGCTTTACTCAATCCATAATTTTTATAATTGTCTTTGAATAACCATGCAACGGGTGCACTAGACCAATCATGACAATGAATCACATCCTGCAAAACATAACAAAATATAAACATTTCTTACAAATACTTATAATTGGACAATATACCGTAGGGGTGTTCATTGAGTCGGATTTCGAGTTATTCGGGTTATTCGAATTTGAAAATTTTGGATTCATCGAGTCTGATTTTGAGTTATTCGGGTTATTCGTATAATCCGATTAGAATTTGATCCGATTAAACCAAATAAACCTAAAAATTTGTATCCGAACAACTCGAAGAACCCGAATAAACCGGGTTTATTTGGTTTATTCGGATTGAATTCGAATATCAGATCCGAAAAAAGTAATTTCTACCAATTCGAAATCCGATTCGATTCGAATCTAAAATCGTATTATCCGATCCGAATCGATCCGAATAATCCGAATCTCATTTCGAATCGATTTTTTCGGTTTTCGGATACGATTCGAAACAGGTATGAGGCGGGTCAGATCAGGTTTTAAGGGAAATTTTATATGATTGTAATTTGTAAATAGGTATGAGGCGGGTCAGATCAGGTTAGCTTGAAAGACAAATATTTTTTATTCATTTCCTAAAATAAGTAAATAACAAACATACACAGCAAAACCCCGCTCAGAAGAAAACCTTTGTTTTTCTTTTTAGGATAGAAAATACATAAAGCATACAAGAAGAAAAAAAAAAAGTAACAAAATGAGAACTAATAATCATCCTAAAATAAGTAATGTGTTAGTTATGGTTAACAAAATGAGTATTGTTTCAATAAGTCAAATATATAAAAACAAGTTAGGAGGTTGTGTGCATAAAAATAACTTTAGGCGATTCTCAACCCATTCAACCATTTGAAATGTTCCCCTCTATGCTACTTTTTTACACTTTGAACCTTTTAAATAAGAAAACTCGCCGAAATCGGCATATTTACAAGGAAATTGGTCAAAGTTGCTAGTTACCACCACTAATTAATAAAGCATCAACATATTAAGCTGCTTTGACTTTTAGGTGAGATAATCTAACTTTTCAAACGGTCATGCTTGATTAATTTGTGGCAAACAAACTATAACGCTTGCTAAATTGCAAAAACGACACTACATTTTGCCAAAAATGGTGATTTTGGACAAAAAGAGGCAAATAAAAGATTATCTTTCATTTATATTCATAATAACAAAAGCTTACAGGATGAAATCCACTTTGAAGAAGGAATTCAAGAGCAGCATGACAGAAAAACCCAAATCTTTCGCCGTCATTATTGCAACCATAAATGCATCCTTTCCAAAGGAGTCTGTTAGATAAAAATAAAAGATTTAAATTCTTATTAGAAAACCAAAATATATGATGTTAACAATTATAGGAATGTATCAAAACGTGATTTCTCATTAACAACCTCTCCTCTATAAATACAAAACAATCCCCAACTTATTAGGGATAGATATCAAATACAAATTACATAATATTTGACAATATATTTTCTAAAGATAAACTCTAGCCGATTATTATCTATTATACCCCCGCAGTCGAAGCGGGAGGATCACGGATGCTGAGACTGGAGCGGAAGTCTTCGAAGAGGACACGTGGCAAGCCCTTGGTGAAAATGTCGGCTATTTGAAAACGAGAAGATACGTGCAGAATACGAACAAGACCTCGCTGCACCTTCTCGCGAACGAAGTGAATATCCATTTCTATATGCTTTGTTCTTTGATGTTGAACCGGGTTGCCGGATAAGTATATCGCACTCACGTTATCACAGTAGACAAGAGAAGCACGTAAGGGAGGACGATAAAGTTCAACAAGCAGATTTCTAATCCAACATATTTCAGCAACTACATTGGCAACCCCGCGATATTCGGCCTCGGCGCTCGAGCGAGAAAGAGTGGTTTGGCGCTTGGATGACCAGGAAACAAGATTATGGCCAAGGTAAACACAATACCCGGAAGTGGATCTGCGAGTATCTGGACACCCCGCCCAATCTGCATCTGTATATGTGACAAGTGAGGAGTCAGAAGAGCTAGACATGTGTAACCCAAATCTGGCAGTACCTTGTACATAGCGAATGACCCGTTTTAGGGCATTAAGATGCGGAGTTCGTGGATCATGCATGAACATACAAACCTGTTGAACAGCATACGTAATGTCGGGTCTCGTGAATGTTAAATACTGGAGAGCACCTGCCAAACTACGATACAAAGTTGGATCGGGTACGGGGTCACCATCACTAGCTCCGAGTTTTCCATTTGTGTCAACGGGGGTGGCTGCGGGTTTGCAATTAGACATGCCGGCACGATCAATAATTTCCAAAGCATATTTATGTTGCGAGAGGAACAGGCCGTCCGAAGTGGGTTTCACGGACACGCCAAGAAAGTAACTTAGGGGGCCTAGATCCTTCATTGCGAATTCACCCGCAAGCTGTGACAACAGTTTCTCACGAAGAGAATCCGACGAGGTGACCAAGATAATATCGTCCACATATAGAAGAAGGTAAGCGGTGTCCGTATGCTGCTTGTAGATGAACAGTGAATGATCACAGGTGCTATGTATGAAGCCCATGGCATTCACAAAATCTGCAAACCGTTGGTACCAAGCGCGAGGAGCTTGTTTCAACCCGTATAGAGATTTCTTTAGAAGACACACATGGTTGGGATATTGGGGGTCCCGAAAACCCATTGGCTGATGCATGTAAACTGTTTCAGATAAGTTTCCGTGTAGAAATGCGTTTTTCACATCAAGCTGGTGAATAGGCCACGAGTTTTGAAGTGCAATACTAAGGACCACCCGGATGGTGGTCGGCTTGACAACCGGACTAAACGTCTCGCCACAATCAATGCCCACCTGTTGAGATCGACCGTCGCACACTAGCCGAGCTTTATATCGTTCCAACATCCCGGCACTGTTTGTCTTATGTTTAAAAATCCACATACACCGAATTACGTTCATATGTGGTTCCCGAGGGACCAAAACCCAAGTCCTATTAGAAAGTAAGGCATTAAACTCATCAACCATGGCATGTTTCCAAACGGGAGTGGTTAAGGCCAATTGGGGGTTACGAGGAATAGGTTCGATGGTATGGGACACATGAAAAGACAATGGACCCTTTTGTTTCGAAATGCCGGACATAGAGCGAGTGTGAATGGTGCGAGTGGGAGGAGGCAGCACAGTGGAGGGGGCTGCCGTGGCAGAGGGATGGGTTGTAGAAGGCTGTTGGGTTGAAGAAGCAGGCTGTTGGACCTGCAGAGGGGGCTGTTGGGCCTGTGAAAGCGGCTGTTGTGGAAAAGATGCAGGCTGTTGGGCCTGGAGGGGGGGCTGTTGGGCCTGTGAACGCGGCTGTTGTGCCAAAGAGGCAGGCTGTTTGTGCCGACGGGAAGTGTAAACATTGGTGTTGCGGGCCCATTTATCGGTGGTATCGGGTAGAGGAGTGTTGGATGACGCAGTGGAAGTTTGCGTCGGAAAGTTGTTGTCGGACGTGGAAGATAGGGAACGTAACCACAGTGGGGAAAGTGGTTCCTTAGAAAGAAAATCATAGCTTTTTGGGGAAGGTGAGTTTTGTGAAAAAGGAAACACGTCTTCATTGAAGACGACGTGTCGGGAGATGATCATTTTATGAGTAGATAGCTCGTAACATTTGTACCCCCGGTGATTGGAGGGGTAGCCGAGGAAGACACAAGGGGAGGAACGATTTTCGAGTTTATTTATAGTGGAAGATGGAGATAGGGGGAAACACAAACAACCAAATACGCGAAGGTGTTGGTAAGTTGGTTGAGTACGGTAGAGAAGAGAAGTGGGAGTAATATATGAGGTGGTTTTTCCGGGAAGTATGTTGTGAATGTAGGTGGCCATTTGAAGTGCATGATGCCAAAAAGTGGGGGGGCTGAGGAGTGAGCTAATAGTGTGCGAATAGTGTTATTGATGGACCGAATTTTGCGTTCCGCTTTACCGTTTTGAGGAGAGGTATGCGGGCACGAGAAGCGAAATAACATGCCATTTTGTTTGCAAAAATTGCGAAAGTTTGTATTAGTATATTCGGTGCCATTGTCGCATTGGAAACACTTGATGTTGCGTTCAAATTGTGTTTTTAGCATAATTGAGAATTGATTGAAGATGGTAAAGACTTGGGACTTGTGAGTGAGCGGGTAAGTCCATAGAAAGTTTGTGTAATCATCAAGAAATAATAAGTAATAACGGTGGCCACCACTACTAAGAACGGGTGAGGTCCACAAATCACTATGAATAATATCAAAAGGCATGCACGTATTATTTAAAGAAGTACTAAATGGTTGTTTAGTTTGTTTTCCATAAACACAAGATTGACAAAATGACAAACGAGTACGTGTCCCACAATTGATTGATTTATTATGTCTAAGAAAATGAAAAATAGAGTCGCCCGGGTGTCCCAAACGACGATGCCAAAGGTCTTGAGAGAGAGCAGCAAAAGTTGATTGAGAAGTTGTTGAAGTAGCCGAACTGGTAAGCGGGTACAGTGGTCCGGTGCTGTCACATCGGATGATGGGTATCCGCGTCCGGTAGTCCTTCACAAGAAAGCCAAAAGGGTCAAATTCAATACTTATAAGATTATCAGAGGTGAGTTTACGAACAGAAATTAAGTTTTTAATGAGATTTGGAGAGTGAAGAATATTTTGTAATTTAAGGGGGGGAAAGGGAGGTTTTAGTGTGGTATGGCCGGAGCCATGAATCGGGATTTGGAAACCATTGCCAACTGTGATTTGATTTAATGACTTATTTCTTTGATAGGAAAAGAGTTTACCTGTCGTGTTCGTCATGTGCGCGGTAGCTCCGGTGTCCAAGTACCAATTGTTGTCGGGAGGATTCAGTGACATGGTATACATTGCCTGTTCAATGTCAGTGGGTTGATAACTGATTTCAGAGCCTGCATATGACTGATTTGGGTGTGGTCCAAGAACCCCTGCGTAGTTGGCGGACTGGGTGGGCCTGGGAGCCGGTGCCGATGGGTAGGGGCAGGGAGGAGTGGCCCACTGCTGATTCGAAGATGAAGCCCAAGGCTGTTGTGAAGCCCAGTTTGGTGGAGCCCATTGACGTGGTCCAGGCTGCTGGAGAAAAGGCCCGTTTCCATGAGCAGGGACCCAACCGATGGTCCATTGAGAAGTAGAGCTGGCTGTTTGGGAGGTGCCACGGCCCCGACCGTTGGTGTTGATACGGCCTCGACCACGTCCCCTGCCACGGTTCGAGCCACGACCACGGCCCCGAGAGGATTCCCCACGATCAGTAGTTCTCGGTTCTTGATTGGTTGGAGCCGATACATGAAGAGCAGTGGTGGTGGATTGTTGTGCCGACTGGTGCTGTTTTCTGGTCTCCTCCAAAATAAGCTTGCTTCTGGCTTCAAAGAAATCTGGTAAGGGGGAAGTCTGCTGTAGAAGAGTCGCAAGAGCCTCGTACTGGTCCGAGAGGCCCGCGATTAATTGCAAGACTAAGCGCTGATTACTCATGGGATGGCCGACGTTGGTTAGTTGGTCGGCAAGGAGCTTCAAGGTCTGGCAATAGGCAGTAGCATTGGGAAAACTTGCAAGGTTGGTATTGTGGAATTTTTGTTCGAGATATACCGCTCGAGTGTTGCTGTTGTCTTGAAAGATGTTTGCCAGGGCTTTCCAAGCATCGGCTGCAGTGGTGTCGGGTGTTAGAATTGTGTGCAGAAGATCGGTTGAGATGGTGGCATAGATCCATTGAATAATTGTGGAATCGATGCGTTTCCATAGAGCAGAGCCTGGTTTAGGTTTGATCGGGACAGTGATGTCCTTGTCTTTGTCTTTGTCGGCAGCAGCAGGTGGAGGGGGAGGAGGAGGGGGAACCTCGGAGGGGATGATATGTTCGATGCAGTCGTGTGCTCGGCAGTGAATCTTGAATAACTCCGACCAAGATATATATTGGCTTTGTTCCATCTCGAGTTTGACGGGGATGACAATATGTATGTTGGTGACAGTGAGTGCGGGGGGGAGTTTATCCATCGCCGGAGAGGAGGAAGAAACCGGAGATAATGACCGGTGGGAGGGCAGGATCGGCGGCTAGGTTAGACTCGTGATACCATATAGGAATGTATCAAAACGTGATTTCTCATTAACAACCTCTCCTCTATAAATACAAAACAATCCCCAACTTATTAGGGATAGATATCAAATACAAATTACATAATATTTGACAATATATTTTCTAAAGATAAACTCTAGCCGATTATTATCTATTACTTTCGGTCTTCTAGTATGAGTTAAAATAATAGTCTAATTTTTTATATATTTTTTTTTAATTTAAAAAAAATTATTAATGACAGTTAAAAAAAAATACCTGCTGGAAATGGATCTTGGTATTCCTGCCTCTTCCTCACATTCTTTTACAACATTCTCTGCACATGACATCCCATGTGGCTGTCTTATCACATTTATATCAGCATAAAGATATAAACCGCAAAAAAAAAAATAATAAAAAAAACACAACTATTTAATAAAAAGAAAATCATTTATGTTACATAAAAGGAAAATCCCACCAGTCCTCCTGCAACAAGATGGTCAAGCATGCCTGGATAAGTTGACTTTGTTTGACTTCTTTTTCCAATCCATAAATATTTTTCTCCGTCTTTTTCAACATAACCATTCATGTGAATTCCATAGGCCTGAAATAAACGAAACAGAGTAATTAAATATCATCTCTATTTTATAAAAATATTTACAAAATATATGGCAAACCTTTATCCCAAAGTAAGGTGCTGCTGCACGTTCCAGTGAGAAATATACATTTCCTCCATATGATGAAGTCACAGGGTATAACTGCAACCAGTTAAATCATAATCTAAGATGAAAAATTATGTTGGAAATCTAATATTATGCAGATTTTGTTCACAACAATTACTAAAATTATATATGGAAAAGGATAAAATAGAAACCCACTTTAGTGTAGGAAACCCCAAAAAAACATATGAAAAATTACTATTACTTTTATTTTTTAATTTAGGGTAGGTTTTATATGTATTTTAGTCACTTTTTATAATAAAAGGCACCGCACATTTTTTTAAAACAACCTACAAAAAAAAAAAAAAAAAAAACTCGTTTTCCACATTTAACTGATGAGTTTTGTAATAGACATTTTTTTATACGTAACATGTTGTTTACATATGTAACATATGCTTTTTTACCAAAACAATGGCCATTTTTATTAAAAAAAAAACAATTTAAAAAAATCTAGTCTAAGCTTTTTTTAAAAGATTTCACCAAAAGTCATAAAATTGACTATAGAATCTAAAAATAAAACCGTTGTTACATTTATAAATATGGGTTTCCATGGTTTACACAAGTATAAAGTGTTTTCATATTATCCCATCCCAATTATAGATTCAAAAAATATAATATAATCCATTATTCTGTTATAATCTTATAGATAAAGTACCTCATTCCGTATACCTGGAAATACTTGTTCACCTAAACACTTTACTACATTTCCAAGTGCTTCAGTTCTAGATTCAGGTGTTTTTAGTGCAGATTGTAGTGTCACATGATGTGTATTATCTTTCATAATACTGAAAACATCCTTAAACTTGCTTAAATGGTCAACAAAACTGCAGAAAGATTAAATACCTCGTTATAATTTATTGATTTGATTAATGAGTAACTTTGCATAATAGTAACCAAGTTTAAAAGTGTTTCAATTAGGTCACTCAAGTTTAAAAAGTGTTCCAATTAAGTCACTCAGCTTTCATGGTTTATTTAAATTATGGGTTTTAACATGAATTTATTTTTCAATTAGGAAAAAAAAGTTTCTTTTTTTTTAATGCTAATACAGAGTGGTGATGTGGATTTTAGGTTTATTTATTTATTTTTTAACACAAGTAACATGTTTTTTTAGTTTTGTAATATAATTACATATATTAGAAATTTCGACCTCAACATCTTATCTTCTGATGTTGGCCCGATTTGAAGGTCTAGTGACCCAATTTGGGTAAATGATGCATAAGTGACCTAATTGGGACACTTTTGAAACTTGATTAATATTTTGTAACATTTTTCCTTTAATTAAGTATTTTTTTATTGAGGAAGACTTACCCATTGTGAACATAGCCAATAATTTGGTCCTCAATGACAAATGGGATGAAATCAGAACGCTTTTCCTGCGGTCAAAATTGGAACTTATTAATTCTATACATACATGAAAACGGTTATACTAACTCACAAAGTAATTTATGTTTAAGCATGCTGGCTTGTTCTTTATGTATGTTGCAAGAAAAAGTAATGTAGGTTACATGTTATAATGGCATAAAGACCATCATCATGGAATGCAAAACAGAAACTTAATCTTGTCTTTGCAAGGTTTTTCCCAAATTTCATGATTTTGATTGATTGTAAAAACTTCTAGCATTTATTTAGACATCTAATTTCAATTCCTCATGAAAAGTGTAATCTATTTTTTTTTTCTTTTTTGAGCTTCCGGAAAAAGATATGCATAATTTGGGTTTTAAGGACTTGAATTCTTCTATTGAATTTGTTATGAGCTTATTAACTTAACACCAGCAGATTCAATCAATAAAACTTCTACCAAATTCAGCATAACTATATAAAAGTTTCTCAGATTTTATAAGTATTATACAAGTGCCGAAGTTGAAATCAAGCAAAATTGAACTGTATATATGATTAGAGATCGAATTGAATAGAGAACTACCTGTTCTGTTAGATATGCATCAATAGCTTTTCTTATTTACTATGAATCATGAATGCAATGACTACAACATCTACAGTTCTAACATAACCATAAAAATGCATTTGCGATTTTGATTCTTACCGAACCGCGGTTACAGAGATTGATCTTCTGAAAGAATCCACCGAGATCCAACGAAGCGTTCGGCGATTGAGATACTTCAAAGACATCATCCCAAGTGAAATTGCTACACCTGTCGATAGAATCAGTAACGCTTGTAGTTGAACTACTTGATGATACAACGGCGGCAACGGAATTGCGATTAAAGGGGAATGAAAGCGGTCTGATTTTGAGAACGTTTGAAATCATAATCGGAAAATTGTGGCGGTCGATATATGGGGATGACGATGAGTAGAAGTTTCTGACACCGTGGCCGGCGACGGTGTAGGTGACGACTGACATATTTTAACCTACTCGCCGGAAAAGTACGGTGAATCAAAGACTCCGATATTATATATGACCAGCAGTGAACACGAAAGTCCAGTTTGGTTAGCACCCAAATTATTAAAAGAATTTTGTTTAAAAAACTTGGTTTAAAACTTAAAAGTGAGTATCGGGTCGGGTTATACATGAACCAGGACCAATGATCCAGAACCATGAGATGGTTAATATAGGAACAGATAAACGCAGTGTATGATGATGGGTCGGATCTGGGTATGGTGAGTTTGACGGGTCAGGTATATTGGGTTTCTGGGGTCGGACCTTTGGGCTCGATTTGTGATGCAAACTAGTTAACCCTTTGGTCTGCAAATATGCAAACAACAAATGGGTGCATAATCTACGTACAACAAATTCCTTTGGACTCAATTTGCACGGGAAAGAGCAAACTTACAACCAAATGATAACAAATATAAAAAATATGGTAGCAAAATAAAATATGATCAAAAGTTCAAAACCACAAAATTATAAATTATCAAAAGCATTTTTACCACTAAGAGTTAGGGCAAAGGTGCTTAATTGCTTAAGGGGCTTTTTCACAAATTTTACTGAACCATTAATAGGTCTAACTAAATCATTCTGTTTGTTTCTAAAATCTAATCATTAAGAGGTTATTTGAACCATTAAAAGGTGTAACAAATAGACATTGTCTTTTATTGATTCAAAGGTGGTTTCTTAATGAACTTAAGGTTGTTTGGTAGTTTTTTAATGATTTTCACTACTTGTCTTTTATTGTCTTGTACTACTAACACTTGGTGTAGTGGGTGTGGAAATGGGGCGTGGAGGGGCATCACACTCGAAACACCATAACAGGGTGGGGCGTGGGAGGGAGAGGCGTGGAGGCATAACAGCGTTGAGGTGTTGTTGATTTCAAGATTGGAATGTTGGGTTGGTCAAAATGACCATTGGGGGTTAAAAAAATCAAAATTTTTTTTTAAATCCTATATATAAACGCACAATCTCATATATTTTCACAACACATTCTCATCTCTTCTTCTAAATCTCTACTTTCTTTTCACACACACAAATGGTGAACCCGACAGACTTGTATTCTTCGTCTTCTGATCCAAGTGACAGAGATGAGTTGTTCATAGCAGCGCCGCGATGAAACATTATACTCAGCAGATTGCTAACCAATTCAATCAAGAGCTTATATAAGCCATGACCGTGCAACGGCTTACGAACTCTTGTTTAAAGATTATTTTTGTGATGATTTGACGTACACTGACTACCAATTTACACGTCATTTTCGCATGAGTTGCAATATTTTTCGTCGAATATGTTCCGATCTCGAAGAGTATAACGAGTGTTTTCAACAAAAATATGATGCCAGATGCGGACTCGGTTTTTCAGGCCAGCAAAAATGTACGTTCGCGATCCGTCAACTCGCGTATGACACCTGTGCAGATTCGTGGGATGACTATTTAAGAATGTCGGAGAAAAAGTCACGTGACAGTCTTAACCAATTTACTAAAGGTATGTTTTTATCTATTTATATTTTTCATATTATTTATGTATGTTATTAGTATTTTGTAAAATATTTATACTTTACAAAATTATAGGTATTATTCGTCTATACCGAGAAAAATATATGTGGGGGCCGAATACTATGAGTAGGGCTGTTCAAATTCGGATATCCGAATTTCGGATACTCGGAAATTTCGGATAGTGAGGGGCCGGATTAGAACCAACATGTCGAGATCAGGGATGACGAGAGACAAGCAAATCAAGCTGACATCCGCAACGAAGAAGTTCACATAAACCTTAAATTAGATTTGGTTAAACACCTTTGGAACAACCGCCCAAGTAGTATGCGAGAACTAACCGTGTAATTTCTATTTATGTATTTTGTTTAATTAATTTGCATGTTTAATTTAAATGTTTTTTTTAATTATGTATTTATTAAGAATATTTGAATGTTTAATTATGTTTTTATAACTTATTTGTTTTTTACTTTTAACAATTACCTAATTAAAAAAAATTAAATAAGAAATCAATGATTAAACTAATCATTAAAATTCTCTCACCCTCACTCACTCATTACACGCTTAAACAACACTTAGGTTATGATACTTTTTCTCATACGTGTCCACGCATCATCATCCACACTCCACCCATTACGCATAGTCTAAGTACCATCATAATCATCATTTTCTCTCATAAACATGACAGTTTGATCTTTCGTCAAGATTCTAAGTACACAAGATTTTGGCCGCATCTTTAAAGAAATGCTTACCTAATGACAATTTTCCATTCTTTGCTGCACACAAATACACAATTCCGCATTACAATACTTAGCACATTCCTTTACCTATCCACTCATCATAGAATTACGTACTAGAAATGACCTCACACGACTTCTCTGTTTTCTTAGCTTATCGTTTTCTCGCTTGCTTTCGTTCCTGAGTTTGCTTTCACTGGTCACTTGGATGTTTTACTAATCCATCTACCTAGTACCTACAAATATTGTTATTACATTTAGTTAATGCATGCATACAATGATTCTTATAATTCATATTAATACTGATAGTTTACGTAATCTAGCTTCATTGATTTCATAGGATAAACATTCACTGCGTGAAAATCTTGATACGGTGACACAGAAAAAGTGTCACCGTATGGATTTTGTCACACATATCGTTTTCAGCCCAAGTGACACCCAAGCCGGCGTGTAACGCCCCAAACTTCATGGGCTCGCCACGTCATCGGATTTACACATAAGCACATTGGTTAATACAGAGGTAACATAGCAGCGGAATAAAAA
>WOUH02000031.1:2656182-2670522 GCA_009936405.2 Stevia rebaudiana | reverse complement strand
CGAACAAGAATTTTCGTTCGGTAAGCGTTCGTGAACCGTTCGTGAACAAGTTGAAATGCTTAACGAACGAACATGAAAAAGGCTCGTTCGTGTTCGTTCGGTTCGTTTACAGCCCTAATTGCATAGCATAATTTCTTTGTTAAACAAAGTAAATTATACTTTTAAGGATATACAAGTATAAAAGGAAGATACTTAATAAGTTATTAGTGATTATTAAGGGAATTGCACATATATATTTTTATATATATATGTTTAGAATTTGGAAATAACGTATTTTCTTAAATATAAGTTTTAATGCATACTCTATGATGTTCTCCAAACATGATTTGTTAGAGTGGTTAAGTGACATATGAGTAAGTATATGTATCTCAATGCAAACACATGAATCACCTCTAACATACAGGTATAACATAATCATAATTGTGTACAAGTATTTGATGCATGTATTTAATATTGTTTGGAAAATTAAATGTGAAAAAGAAGATTTTGATTTTTACTCACCTTATTTACGGTACAAGCTTGGCCCACTCTTTCTTGCTACAAGGTACAAGTATTTAATGCTCAACCATTTATAGAATGAAATCATTTTCTAGATTTTGGAAGAACTACTTCACTTGTTATCTATAGGCAAAGCCTAAATACTGTTTCTTCTGATAAAAAATTTTAAAAAAATCTGTGTATATTTATTTCATCATATGCCTAACGTTGAAAATCATAATAGTTATTCACTTCTATAATATTCGGTTTCACTTTCTTGAAATTTTGTAAGATTAATTTGCTTATAAATGATATTTTATTTTTACTAACATTATTTTATATTATTACTACTCTAGGAGCTTAGAAGTGAAAATTTTTGTTACTCGCACTAGTTTTTGTTACTTCTAAATTTTCTTCACGTAAATAATATAAGCCCAAATAGAATTTCGATTAAACAATATATTTATTTAAAACAATATGTATTTATATATTTATTTGGTGTGGGGGCCTTGCTTTCTGAGCAAAACAGCACCTGTAGCGCTTCAATTTGCTTTTCATTGTAGCAAAACGCATTTGCAATGCTATGTCTTTTTCGTCCTTTTGTTGGTCAATGAATAACGGATATTCAATTTATTCGTTTCCGATTTATTCAAACATTACTAATTTTTCTATAATTATCAAACTAATAAAGCTTTTATCTAATTTTAGAGTTATAAAATAGTAAAAATAATGTAGTATGTTTTTTATGTTAATAATTCCTCTAGGTAATGTTCTATTTTTATATATTTAAATGTGCATAAGCTTTAAAATAAGTTTAAATCAAACTAATTTAAACCTTTATTGATATTTTGTGATCGATGTAGGTTAATCTAATAAATTGATAACATGTAGTCTTTAAAATTGTTTCCGGTCCTAAAATTGACTACATGATGGTGATGATATATATATAAATTATCATTTTAGGGGTTAAGTTATTCCACCCGCTATAACCCTTTTTATCTTAATAATTAAATAATATTTTCTAGTTTCCCGCTACAAGTGTTGAAATTACAGATCAGTCACAGTCATTAGAACTTTCAAACTTGAACATTTCTTATTAAAACCTACACCTTGATGATTAATCTAAGCCCATGTGTGTTAATAATGAGAATTATATTTAATAATTTTTTTGTTTACTTTGATATAAGAATTTCTTTTATATCATAAGTTATAACAAATACTTATCTTTTTGTTTACTCTATGTTTGCTCTAACTACTCTTTGTTTATTCAAATAAATAGTTTCAAATTTGAGACTTATTTTTCATTAGGTATTATTGTAAATTTGCAAAATAGATTCTGCAAAAGAGAGGGATAGGTCAGGAGTTGTAGCATTTCAACAAGGGGTATAACTACTTTGGGTTGAGTGGACAGATAGAGGGAGGGTCCCCATACCCAGATCTGTTATCTCTACACTTTAATAAGTCTTACTTTTACAAAAAAAATTAACAATCAAATGCATTAATTTAATCAAATTTTTGGGGTTTATTTGCAGAATTTTTGACAAAAATATTGGACTCTGAATTTTTTTGGGTTTAAGACAGTTTTAGTCCACAATTTGCAAGCTTTGTGTCATTAGCATTTAATTAGAAATAATTATAATAAATATTAAATCATAGATAGTAATTTAATTTGATCATAAAAGTACCAAAGTATTCTTTAAAAAACAATATGGAATGGACGCCATGTAATCAAAGTTGTGGCGCATGATGGAACATGTGATAAATCAAGAGAAATTACAAAAAGTGCCCTTTTGGTTTTGTTTTATTTTTTATATATTTAGAAGCACTTACAATTTTCACCTCTAAACAATATTTCATATCTTAAAATGTATAAATCTATTTACGAATGCTCTTATATGGTGGCAAGCCACATGTTATGGATATGACTCATGTTTTATCCTAGGGATTGTCTTTGAAATTTCAGGTGTTATACGTGACTATAAAAAATGAAGCCACACATATATAAAAATCATAATTAAAAGAATCAGGTTGAACATTTTAATTCGTTATGAGTTTATTAGTTTTTGTGTCAATTGTAATTGGGTTAAAACTTTACTAAGTTAAATGTTTTTTATCCTATAACATAGAATTATAGATGTTTTGTTATAACTCTAATAATATATATAAACTATATATATTAAAATAAAATTCCGGGCCCTTATAATCACGGTCTTATACGGCCACACCTCCTACACACACTCGTACCCCCTAGCTAGTTTTAAGGATTTTTAGTGATCATCATTTCTTTTTATTTCCTTTACAAGTTCCAAGTCTATATTCAAGGGAAAAAAATGTGGTATACATAACAATCAAATGTGACAAGTATGGATGTTAAATAACAAGGACATGAGAAGTGTTATATATTTGAGTTTAGGATGTGTATAGAGCCCATAAAATCAGTGCTGGATTATATAGCATATAACAAGATAATTCTCAGGTTTGATCAAGTGACACTAGTAGCTCCTTAGTAGATTATTGATGCAATTAAGTATCATATAAAAGCCAACACGCTTGTAGCGCAATGGCATCTGGGTGAAGCTTAGAGCTCGAAGATCGAATAGGTTCTGGGTTCAAACCGCATAGGGGTTTTATAGATTTCATCAGGTTTCCTCACATGGGCGGGCGAGTACCAGGTTGCCACACTTTCAACAATTCGTTGGGAGGAAGACTAATCTGTTCGTCATAGTGAGGCCCAGTGGCCAAGTATTTCGCTGTTAAAAAAAGTATCTTATAATACATAGATCTCTTAAATGCTTATCTGTGTAGGCTTCTCTCAATATTAAGTCTTAAAAGTGTTAAGTTCAAATTCTGTAGAAATGAATATTCACTCCATTATTCTCTCGAGATAAAACACAACACTATAGGAATGAATATTACTTGGTGTTCTATATCAGCAATTTTGTATTCTTAGTCAATTAAATAGAATATTTGTCATTCTGCTTGTTTGATTTGGTATTAAATCTAAGTTAATCGTTTAGAGTGAAACCCTCTCAACTAGATGTGTAATGATGCTTGTGTTTATGCTATTTATGGCAACTATCTTTAAAACATCATTTTGTCGTGTTCAAGATGTTGCCGCTAGAAAATATGCTCCACATACATCTCCAATGGGAATGGTTGTAAAATCACTTGTAGCAGGCGGTGAGGTGAAGACCAAAGATTAATCGGATTGAAATATGTATATGTAATTTACAAATTATATACTTATACACAAACTATGTATATAATTCGTCAAAATAACTATATTTTTTCATATAATTCAAAGATTTTGATCAATTTTGATGGACTTAACCACATTTGACCTATTTTTCTTTGTTTTCCCAATTTTTTCGATTTGTGATTGATTTTTTCCTATTTTTGGTCGATTTTTTCCTTAGCCAATTACCCAAAATCGAATTGATTATAGACTGATTAACAAGCTTTTGCCAATAATTGACCAACTAGGCCGATATTTACAACACTACCAATGAGTTCACTCTAAAACATAATTGTTCAGTGGAAATTACATGAATTGTTTAGCGGGATGTGTTATGAATTCTAGGTAGGTAGGCCTAGCACGAATGCTATGTATATAAATGCGTGAGTTTGTAATAACTTATTCACATATGTACATATTAGAGAGAATTAACAAATGTCTTCTTGATGGGACCATATATCTTTTTTCCCAACATAGTGATTAAAATTTCAATATGTTACAATTACTCCATAGTAAAAGGGGTGAAAAAGGGTATTGCAACCTAATTACTTGTAGAAATAAATTGAACATTTAGTTTTCTTTGAGCCACTTGTTCACGAACAAAGTGAAAGTCAACCTCAATGTGCTTTGTTCGAGCATGGAAAATAGGATTAGAAGAAAGGTAGGTGGCGCCTAGATGGTCACACCAGAAGCATCAGAAAGAGTTTTGCGCACCATGAAGTCATGGTTAGCAAGCAGACAAGGTAGTTAGTTGAAGGTGATTGGCGGGTGGCGAGCCGACATGTTGGATTTTAGTCCGCTGTATTATTCATCACGCAGTCCATAAGTAGTTACCATGACCATGTCCTTATCTTTCATGGCCTCACCAATATTTGCAAGGGAAAAAGCATACCCCATCGCAAGTGACAAATAAGCAACATGGGTTTCATCCCCCTTCATTATGATCCGAAGCAACTGAGTTTTTAAGGTAATTTCTCGCAGGAGAGTGTTGGGCGCATAGGCTTGTTCCAAGGAAAAAGAAAGGTCCCGAGAAGTTGTTCCCTGGACATGTTGAAAGGAGGCCTCAGAGATGGTGGATAGAATTAACATCCAAACTTGCGCATCATTGGCGATCCACCGAAGGTAATTAGGGTTGTCAGTGGTGGAGGATTCTCCTTCTTTGGACGGTCCAATAGGAATAGTTGGATCTAGGCAGGAGATCGTCCCGTTGACATAGCCGAACAAATGGTTTGTTATCAGAAAAGGTTCCAGCATGGCTTTCCAATACCCATAATTGGTGGGAGTAAGAGTAAAAGGGAATTTGTGGCTGTTATGGCATGCTTTCTCAGTAGTGGAGAAGAACTGCAGTGCTGCCATGAGGTGATAAAAAAAAAATTACCCGGAGAAGGAGGATTGGTGATGGTTGAGATACCCTTGGCCCTGTTACCAAGATGAACCGATGAGTTGCAATAATTTGTGTTTATTACATTAATTGAAAATATTATACACAAGAGCTCATGATAAAGAGCAATATATTACAATTTAGACCATCTAGATTTATAAATATAAATAACTTAGTGTAACAATCAAATGTGATAAGTATGGAAGTTAAATAACATGGACATGAGAAATACGTGTTACTTAGCCTATTTAGCTTGATATATTCGGTGAATTAAGTGTTATTTTAGTTTAGGACGTGTATAGAGGCCCATAAAAAGTGATTACTAGATTATATAGCACATAACAAGATAATTCTTAGGTTTGATCAAGTGAGACACTAGTAGCTCCTTAGTAGATCTATTACTGCAAATAAGTATAAGCATTGTATAAAAGCCAACGTGATTGTAGCGCAATTGCATCTGCGTGAAGCTTAGAGCTCAAAATGCTAGGTAGGTAAGCCTAGCATGAATGCTATGTATATAAATGCGTGAGTTTGTAATACCTTATTCACATATGTACGTATAAGAGAGAATCTAAATGAGACATTAAAAAAACTAGAATTAACAAATGTCTTCTTGATGGGAACATATATCTTCTTTTCCCAACATAGTGAATAAAATTTCAATATGTTACAATTAGTCCATAGTAAAAGGGGTGAAAAAGGGTAAATTCCATGTCACATTCTTCATCATCCTTTTCAAAATCCCTAATTTCATTTGCGAATTTGAATTTGTCTTATAAGGGTAAATCTTGATCACCTACTTGTTTTTAATTCAAAGTAAATGTTTTTGTTCAGCTTTTCCTGTTCGCCATCTCTGCATGTTTGCATGTCTTTTTCTGTGTTTGCCCAAACAATTTCAGAGAATAACAGCGACTGTGACGAACGAAGCATACACACAGTCACACACCTACATATACACACACATATGTTATATATACATCTTATCACCAAAGATTTTCATATGTAAATCATTCTTATTTTCTCTTTCCTTTTTCGACTCTGTTTCTTTTCTTTTGTTTTTCACCCATAACCCACTAAAATTCTCCAAAGTACACGTAAAATCCGCCGATCAATCACCTTCTAAACGTTTGTCTCTGAATTCTTTTTTGTTTTTATGTCACCTCTGTTGTCTTCTTCACCCCCAATTTCTTGTTCTTATGTCTTTGAATCTTGATTGATTCTTGAAATTCGACGAATTTCAGGTGAAGAATCATGCCTCAGTTGAAGCAGATTAAAGATCCTGAACAGAAACATGTGATTTCCAAACGAATTACGAGAGGGAAACCGATGAATGATCAGAAACAGTTCAGTGTTGATGAAACAACAACAGATAACAATAACAACAACAAGATCGTTGGAAACAGGAGGCACGGAAGAAGAAGAGGGAAAGGAAAACCGTTGATGTTGGAAGAACCAACGGTCCAGATTTGTTCAGATAAACGGCTCATGTTTCATCGCAGACCGGGTTTTGGTCAATTGGGTACCAAATGTGTGGTCAAAGCTAATCACTTTCTTGCTGACTTGGCTGATATGGAATTGACCCAATATAGTGTAAGTGTTCATTTCTTGTTTTCTGAATATTGATAAAAAATTTGTTAAATTTTTTACTGATTTGGGTGTTTTGTTTGAATTGTTGCAGGTTTTGATGATTCCAGAAGTGAATTCTAGTAAACTAAACAAAACAATTATGACCCAATTGGTGAAACTTTATAAAAACACAGAATTGGGGATGAAATTACCGGTTTATGATGGAAGAAGAGCTCTTTACACAGCTGGCAGTTTTCCATTCATATCAAAAGAATTCAAAGTTACAATTGAAGATGATTTAGAATGGATTGGAATCACAAAGTATGTGTTTATGTTTTATTTTTTATTTCTATGTTTAACATTTCAAATGTGACATTTTTTTATATAAATTACTTTAAAAGTTTTTTAAATTATGCATTCATATATTATCTTGGAATTCATTGTTCAATATTTTCTGTAAAACTTTACTACAAAGCCATAATTCCATTTCCATGTTTCTTTTTCGATAATTCTTGTTTGAATTTGGAGTTTTTTACTACAAGATTAATCAGTCAAAGGAATTTAAACATTGTATGACGTTTGGTTAATATAAATAGCAGTATTTCATGCCAAAAAAAGAATTCCTTGATCATCTTTATATTTTTGGATACCCTTTTTTTCATTAATTCTTACAAATTGTGCTGAAAACCTTAAGATTAATGAAATCTTTTCATAAATTTCTTTTCTCATACATGCTTTTATAAAATAAGTATCTTTGACTACTAACTTGTTACATGAGACTCAAACAATAAAACAACAATATCTTTTTTTGTTTGAACTTCAACACCTACATTTACCACATAAGTATGTTGCCACGGTCACAAAAAACAAAACAAAAAAAAAACACCTACATTTTATATAAATTAATTTTTTTTTTCATGATTTCAGGCAAAGGGAATTTACAGTGATAATCGATTTTGTTGCGCATGCGAGTATGAATCAACTACGCGAGCTTCTTTCTGGAAAACAAGTTGATACTCCAATAGAAGCACTTAAGTTGGTTGATCTTGTTTTAAAGGAGCTTACTGCTCAAAGGTAAATTATTCCATTTTATCTAATTTTTTAATTTAATTTATATTTATAAAATTATTTACGCGTTAACCAGGTACATATCTGTTGGGAGATTTTTCTATTCACCTAACCTTACAAATCCAAAGTCAATAGGATGTGGATTACAATCGTGGAGAGGTTTCTACCAAAGTATAAAACCAACCCAAATGGGATTATCACTAAACATTGGTATGAAATAAATAAATAAAAACTAAATAAGTTTGTTTTTAATTTCCCTTTTCTTATTATTATTTTAAATTCAAACAGATACACTGGCGACAACATTTATAGAACCACTTCCGGTTGTCGAGTTTATAGAACAAATTTTGGGCAAACATGTGTATACCAAACAGATATCTGATGCAGACAGAATAAAGGTTTTAAATCATCTTTCAGTTTCATTTTATGAATTAGTTTTATATAGAAAATAATTGTGTCATTTTGAGCAGATAAAGAAAGCTCTTAGGGGAGTTAAAGTTGAAGTTACACACAGAGGGAACGCGCGAAGGAAATATCGCGTATCGGGTGTGACATCACAACCAACGAGGGAGCTAATGTGAGTGATCCATAGTCCATAACCTCCTCATTATCATTTCCATTCATATTAATTTTGACATCATTTTTTAATATTTTTTTTATTTGTTTGCAGGTTTCCAGTTGATGAAGAAAGAAATATGAAATCAGTTGTTGACTATTTTCGTGAGGTTTATGGATTTACTATACAATATCCACATTTACCTTGCCTTCAAGTTGGGAATCAGAAAAAAGTTAATTACTTGCCTATGGAGGTAAATATTAAAATCTTGAATATTTTAATGAATTTTTTCTTTATGTATAAAATGTAAAAAATCTTTTAAATTTTATTTAGGCATGCAAGATTGTTGAAGGACAAAGGCGAACAAAGGGACTTAACAATAAACAGATTACATCATTACTAAAATTTTCATGTCAGAGACCTAAGGAACAAGAGAAGGAAATACTACAGGTTTGACCACTGGTTGACCAGAATTCTTGGTGGGTTGGGTTGAGTTGTTGACTAAATTTATTTCTTTTTTTGTTTTTCAGACATTGCATCATAATTGCTATAAAGAAGATCCTTACGCGAAGGAGTTTGGTATTACTATTGATGAAACACCTACATCAATTGATGCGCGAGTTCTTCCTGCCCCATGGGTACACCTGTTTGCTATTATTAATTTTTAGCATTTAATAATATTATTATTTGAAACTTTAATTATTTTTAATTAATATTGTTATCAACAGTTGAAGTATCATGATAGTGGAAAACAGAAAGAAGTTTTACCTCAAATGGGTCAATGGAACATGAAAGATAAGGTAATATGCATCAAATGTTAGGATCATTTCAAAACTCAAACATTTTCAAAATTGCAAGAACTCCTATAAATAATTCATGTTTTTTAAATTATATATATATATATATATATATATATTAGAACGGCTTATATTTTTTATATGTAGTTGCTTATGTTTATATACATAATACAAAAACATCAAAGCAATTTTTTCATATGTTTATGTTTTTAATTGTTTACCTACACATGTGTATGTAGTATAATTTGCACATTAGTTTCACACATGTACATTATATAAATAAACAAAATTCGTTCATTATTATATATTTAAATTCACAAGAGGAGAATAAATACTGGTTTTCATCACTTTCTTTAAAGAAAATAAAAATATTGATTGATAGGAGTTCCCGCATTTCTAAAAATATTATGAGTTTTGAAATAATCTTAAATACACATATTAGTTCCTATATGAAAATAAAACACAATTTACTTATAATAATTTTGAACATTTTTTTTTGTTTTCAGAAAGTCATAAATGGAAGTGTTATTAACTATTGGGCTTGTATCAACTTCTCAAGAACCGTACCCGATAGTGCAGCTCAAAGTTTTTGTCACCAGTTGGTCCAAATGTGCCAAGAATCTGGCATGGTACAATTAACTCAAACAATACTTTTCTTATATTAATATTCCCTGATCAAAAATAATTTTATAAAATGTAAATTTCAGGATATTAAAAGTGATAGTGTGGTTCCGGTCTTCTCAGCAAGACCGGATCAAGTAAAAAAGGTTTTAAAGCATGTGTGCACAACGACCGTAAACAAACTTGGTGGTAAAGAGTTGGAGTTGCTTATTGCAATCCTTCCTGACAACAACGGTAGTTTGTATGGTATGTAGTTTTTTATTTTTTAAATATAAATTGGTTAGGATCATTTTAGAACTCATAAATATTTTCAGAACCACGAGAACTAGGGCTGTAAATGAACTGAACGTTTAGTGAACAGTTCGTGAACCGTTCGGCTAAAAGTTCGTTTGTGTTCGTTCGTTTAATAAATGAACGAACATGAACAAGAAATTATGTTCGTTTAGTTAAATAAACGAACATGAACAGATGTCTCGTTCGTTCGTTTGTGTTCGTGAACGTTCGATAAGGTGTTCGTTACGTTCGGTAAGGTGTTCGTTTGTTTATGTCATTCATTAAATGTGTTTATATTTTTAAAATTTAATGTTTTGTTTATTATCTTAATTTTTTATGTTTATAATTGTTATTTCTTGTTGATCAAAATCTTTTATGTTTGAGATTAAGAATGTTGATTATTATTTTTAAAATAGTATATGTTCGTTTGCGTTCGTGAAACGTTCGTGAACACATAGAATCCTTAATGAACGAACACGAACAAGAACAAGAATTTTCGTTCCGTAATGCAATATACTACACATGAGTTACACATGTGTAGAGTATATACATGAATGATATTTGTTTATTATTATGTTTTGGAATTTCTTAAGAGGCGAATAAATATTGTATTGCAATCATTTCCTACATAAAACATTAAAAAAATTCATAGTTTATGAGTTATTACAATACACACGCACGTGCACACACACACACTATCAATTTCATTCCATTCAACAAAACACATAGTAAAAGTTGATTGATTTTCAGGTGATTTGAAGAGGATATGTGAAACGGATCTTGGGTTGATTTCGCAATGTTGTCTAACAAAGTATGTTCTTAAGATCAGTAAACAGTATCTCTCAAACGTATCACTCAAAATCAACGTTAAGGTCAGACAAATCATGAAAAACTCACATTATTCACTCATTAGATTCTAATCTTTATTTTGTTTTTCTTACTTAGATATATATTCATGTACTTTTACGTTTTTACCCTTCCTCAGATGGGCGGAAGAAACACTGTCCTATTAGATGCCCTAAGATGGAAGGTCCCGCTTGTTAGCGATATCCCAACAATAATTTTTGGAGCTGATGTAACTCATCCAGAATCCGGGGAAGATAGTAATCCGTCAATTGCCGCGGTAACCACCAAAACTTTGGTCTCTCTCTATATATATATATAGGAGATGTGTATTATGTGAACAAGCTTTTATCGTGTGAACCAAAAAATTAAATCCGGGCCCTTCATTTATAAGTGATTCAATTTGGGCCCTTCAATTTAGTATGTGTATACACTATGTAACACATGTGTACACTATATATATATATATATTGGAAGGATAGAATGAAAACCCATTTTAGTTAAGTAGGCCTTAGAAAGTCAAATGTAAAACTATTATTATTATTTCTTCACATAATTAAAAAAAACGCAGAGTACTTTAAAAAAAACATGTGAAAAGAAACAAAAAAATACATTTTTTTTTAAAATCTCAGCAGAATGTTACATAAGTAACATGCTATTTTACATATGTAACCATGTTCATTTTTGAAAACACAACTTAAAAAAAATAAAATCCATTTAGCGTTTTTCTTATAATTTATTAACAAAGTCATAAATTTGAATGTAAAATCCAACAAAAACGTTTTTACATATGGGTATCGTGGGTTTTTCTAACTTAAGTAGGTTTATTTATAAATATATATAAAAAAAGTTTGAGCATGTACTTACAACTGTTTTTATAAAAAGGTTGTTGCATCTCAAGACTGGCCCGAAGTTACAAAGTATGCGGGCTTGGTTAGCGCTCAACCGCACAGGCAAGAACTTATTCAAGACTTATACAAAACATGGCAAGATCCTCAATACGGGAAAGTTCACGGAGGCATGATCAGGTTTTTAACATGTGAAATTTATGCAAATTTTAAAAATTTAAATGCTTATTCTAAATATTTAAATTACAAGATTATTTGATTCATTAACTTGGAAATGTTATCTTCAGAGAGCTCTTACTATCCTTTGAGAAAGCTACAGGAAAAAAACCACTGAGAATCATTTTCTACAGGTATAGAAAATATTTTTATTCAAAAATCAAGATTATTATAATATTATTATATTTGTTTACTTCATTAAGCTTTGTATGTTTTATTTGTAGGGATGGTGTAAGTGATGGGCAATTCTATCAAGTCTTACTTTATGAACTTGATGCGATTCGTAAGGTTGGTTAATTATTGTTTAGACTTGATATATATTTTGCTATAAACCATATGTTTTTTTTTTGTGCTTATTATATTTATTTATCTATATTTTTAGGCTTGTGCTTCTTTAGAACCTAACTACCAACCTCCAGTGACATTTATTGTTGTCCAAAAACGCCATCACACGCGCCTTTTTCCAAACAATCATAATGATCGAAAAAACACCGACAAAAGTGGCAACATCTTACCTGGTACTTTGTCTTTCTAATTGATTTTCTCCGAATAAAATAAAAACTTTAAATTAAATTTATAAAATCTTGGATTTCGGTTAGGCTGAAAAAGGTTTGACTTGGTCAATGTAGGTACGGTGGTAGACACTAAGATTTGTCATCCGATTGAGTTTGACTTCTATCTTTGCAGTCATGCAGGAATCCAAGTAATAATTATATCAGTTTCTAGCTCTCATTCAACTTGATGACCACATGTATATATATATATATTAAATTTATAACTTTTGGTGAAAGTTTTATAAAAACAGCCGTCTAGATTTTTTTAAATAATTTTTTTACATATTTTTTTGGTAAAAGAATGTATATTACATATGTAAAAATCATTTGTTACATGTGTAAACACCTGCACCTATTTTCTTACATACGGAAAACGCCCTCTTTTAGTAGATTAAAAAAAGTGTTCGGTGCTTTTTTTATAAAAGGTGACGAAAATGCATATAAAAATTACCCTATTTTTTAGAAAATTTGATAGATTTTTTATATGAGTTTAGTGGTTTTGTCACCTCAAGTGGGTTTTCATTTATACATTCCCTATATATATATATAATTTTTTTGATTTCTTCTTTTGAGTTTGTCATATTTAATACTCAAATGTGATTAATTTCTTTACAGGGAACTAGCAGACCTGCTCATTATCATGTTCTTTGGGATGAAAACAATTTCACAGCTGATGAAATTCAATCTCTAACGAATAATCTTTGTTACACGTAAAACATTTACTTGCTTAATTAA
This sequence comes from Stevia rebaudiana, assembly GCA_009936405.2. NCBI lineage: Eukaryota > Viridiplantae > Streptophyta > Magnoliopsida > Asterales > Asteraceae > Stevia > Stevia rebaudiana. The sequence continues at coordinate 2,657,352 of WOUH02000031.1, read as the reverse complement.
TATTTAATTACTTTGTCTTTATAAATTACTAACCAATATAACCTTTCTACAGATACGCCAGATGCACGCGATCCGTCTCTGTAGGTAAATATTCTACTTATACCCAACAAACTTAATAAATATACATACGCGCTTCCACCAACGCGTATTGTTTGGGCTATCCTAAATTTTCTTACATGTGTTTTTCAGTGCCACCTGCATATTATGCGCATCTGGCTGCATACAGAGCTCGTTTCTACATGGAACCTGAAGTCCAACATGAAAACGGGTCGGGTCACAGCGTGTGCATGGTAAAAGGTGCAGGTGTTCGTCCTCTTCCCGCACTAAAAGACAAAGTAAAGAATGTGATGTTTTATTGTTAGGTTGACTAAAGTATGATCATGTTTTTAGGATTTTAAAGTGTTAAGAGTAGCAGTAGGTGAAAGAATATGTTGTGTTAGTTTTGTACATAGATAAAAGTGGATTCAATTAATGTTTTGCTGGTGCAAATAGGTTTTTTGGTACATGTTTTGTTGTGTTGCTGGAAAAAATGTCGTTTATGATAATCATGATGTGTCATTTTGTTGAGATGTGAGTTTGTTGGTTTGTTACTACTGACAGCTTTTTGGGATCAGAAGGATAACGGTCGTTTGGAATAAATTTTAGTGGTTTCTTGTATTCATTTGGCAAAATTATGTGTATTATAGTCTTATTGCAAGTTTACTTTGGTTTTTTTGGGTTAAATTTTCCGTTAAGAGAAGATTATATAATATAGAGCATACCTCCTGCTAAGTGTAGCTCTTGTGTTTGCACAGGGTCTAGGTTGGGCTGAATCGCTTCATAATCTAATTTGTCCAAGAGACAGACTGTTTCTTTGGTTTAAACCCAAGACCTCTAGGTCACAAAGTAACGACGTTACCAGTTGCTTAAAGACCTGCCCACTAACAAAAGAAAATATTAAATAGAGTAAATTACAGTTTTCGTCCTTTATATTTATACCAATTTTCAATGGTTGTCCTTTTCCTTTAAAAGTGATGAAAAACATCCTTTATGTTTAAAAAGTTTATACGTTTCATCATTTCCACTAACGGTCGTTAATTTTTTCTGTTAAACTAGAGCATTTTGTTTCTTTAATTCTAAAGGGGCCATTGTTGTAATTTATTAAAACAATATTTTAATTAAGGAAACATA
>WOUH02000031.1:2603524-2617382 GCA_009936405.2 Stevia rebaudiana | reverse complement strand
ACCTGTTCTTCCTGAATACCCTGATTCAAGGCCAAAGAATTTCCTGCCGCTACCATATAGTATTCATCTCTACCCGGCGATAAATAAAGCATCTATGCCGCTTTTGATCTCTACGGAATTTTATAAAACGGACTTTCTAGAGACCCCCAACGGCCAATCCTTGCATTAATTGCTAAGGATCCAATAAGTCCAACATTTATTCCTTCAGATGTGTCAATTGGGAAAATACGCCCATAGCGACTAGGATGAATATTGGAAGAGTAGCAGTTCGCGCAGTCAATCATCCCGGGCCCAAATAGCTCAATCTTCTCCCATGAACTATTTGTGTCAATGCGTTAGTTCGATCCAAAACTTGAGATAATGGGTGTAAACGCAAAAAAAAATTTATAAGTACGTGTTAATGGAGTTAAATTTACCACCAAGTTTTAAGGAGTTGGTGTCCAGTTTTGCTTAAGTGCTCTGCATATATGTTTCCTCGAGCCATATTTTTTAAACGAACCAAGGCTAATCCAAATTGCTCTTGTAAAAGATCTGCTACAGACGAATACGTTTATTTTGCAAATGATTCATATCGTCTAAGTGTTAAAAATAGTGAATTGCTATTCTCATTAACAACATTTAACCAACCCGGTAACCATATGCTTCGCCCCGCATTAAATGCCGAGCCGTTCGTTAAAGATAAAAGTATACAATCTCAAAAATCGAAGAACTAGAAAATAAAATATAATTTGAGGGACATCTAAGAACTAAATGTGGTTGATAAAATTGGGCCTATGAGTTAATGCGTCCTTTACCAGTAGGGTGACAACATCCATGAAATATTTTAAGTCATGTCATATTCTTCTCGCAGGGTTGTGTTGGGGGAATGAATATAGAAACACTCTTCTATATACATTAAAACAAAAACACTATGTTAAATGATATTTTTTTGTTGTAGTAATATGACATGTGTTACATTCTTAAACCTCCTACGAATTTACGTATATTTAACTTTAAAAAGTTTCAAATTCTAGTTATTCTAGCATAATAATGTAATTTCAAACTTTTAAAACCCTATCACTTTTTAAATTTTTTTATTTATTTTTATAATTTTAGGATCTTTATTTAATTTCTAAATTCAAAATTTTCTATAGATTAGGTACTGATATTTCTATTTGATTATCATATAAAAATAAATCATTCATTGTTTAACTCCTAAAATATCATTCAAATTCTAGATGGTTTCATATCCCAATGGATTTCCGTTAATATATATATAATGTTAATTTTAATTAAACTACAACCTACACGTAATTTCGCATTAATCTTTACACATTTAATATTTTAATGCTATAAGATAAAATATGAAAAGACCATATTTTTGTGAAGTTATAAAACAAAAACATAAAACAAATCTTTGGCCGATGCTTTTAAAACTGTGATTGTATAAGTTCTTTTTGTGATTCGTAACTTAAGGGAAATATAATGTACATATTTTTTTCACAAAATCTTTTTTTATATTATCTAAAAAATTAAAAGGAAAATCATCAGTTGTAGACTCTCCATCTAAACCAAATGTCAAAAATATGGATACAACAACTGCTACACGAAAACAATATTTCTTTTAGATTTTAAAGTATTTTAAATGTGGTCATATATGTTGTTTAGTGTCATAATATCAATCAAGGTTAAGAATGACTATGGAGAAGTCTAAACGATTCAAGAAGTCGATCACATTCTTAGCTCACATGCGAATCCACCTACAATAATGCTCCTATTTTAAGCTTTGATGAATTTTAATCATCATTTTCCTTTGTGGCAGTGTAACACATTCTCACATTTAGTATAACACCCGTTATAGATTTTTTATTCTTTGTATTTAAAAATTAGTGCCTCTTACAACGATCACTACCCGGCCATCGGGTATAAAACTATTTATTTTATAAAGTTGTTAATTGAAATATAGGTGTAATATGGTGATGTGTTTACAGAGTAAAAAGGCTTTTCGATATTTTCTTATGGTTCTTTAATTTCTTTCTTTATTTTTCTTATTGGCTAGATTGTTACAGTTGTTGGGAATATACTTATGATTTCCGTTAAATCTTTCTTAAGGGTGATGAAAGATATTTGTTCAGTTCGTATTACATACAACTCATTGGGCTTTAAAGAAATTTTGAAGTTTACTACAGGATATTTATTTTAAAAGGTTAGACATTACAACATTTATTGAATGAAAGATATATATATATATATATAAAGGAATATACTACCTGTGTAACATGTCGATGTTCTTGCTCACTCGTTGTGTCACTATCATCTAAGGTAATTCTTGAGTTTTGCATGATGAACATTTCATATTATAGACTTTGTTTTACTCAACAAACGTGATATTCAACAAATAAAGGCATTAACTTTAAAATAAGAAATGAATCAAGAACTGGCGTTACATTTTCATGCATATGTTAAAGAGTTTTAACTTTAGGTACGTTCTTCAGAAGTGATCACTAATTATACTGATTGATTTCCAATAGTTTAGATAAAATTATAAATAGAGTAATTAGTCATTTGAGTTCACGTGGTTTAAGGGTGCTGTCACATTAAGTCCCCATCGTGGTGTACGATTTGCACTCTACAATCCCTATGGTTTTTTACTTCGATGACTTGATCGATTCACTGGGACTAACGGGATACAATTTTATGTTAACAAATTAAATAAAAAGACTATTATACCCTTATGTTTTGCGTTTTGAGTCCCTTCCGTAAATATTTATTGAAACCCCTAATAGTGAAATCTTAATCAAGATGAACTCATAAAACCCAGATGAGATACACCTCATCATGACGATAGTCGATTGCTATACACATCTTGAACCCCTTTTAATCTCCACCCACAACTACATATCAGTGTCATTTCTCATCTGTGTGCTCTAGTTTTATCTTCAACTTTTTAACATGTGTGCACTTTCAATTAGGTCACTCGTACAAGTAGATCAATTTACTTTAAATATGTGTTCTAATCATATACACTTTTACCTAAACATTAGGTTACTATGTAGTGGGATTCTATTTTTAATTTACATTTCTTAAATGATGGTGATTGATTATGTGAAAATATAAGGTTTTAGTTAAAATTTATAGGATTAAAACACCTACATAAAGTAGAGTGACATAGTTAAAAAATATGAGTGAATTAATTGAAAAAAAAAATAAGTAACTAGTTAAAAAAAACTGAAAGTTGATTATATTTTTATGATATTATATTTACAAAGAACCCAAACATATACACCTGGCATTGTAGTTCTTAAAAGTTGGTTATTACCACTCATAAATATATTATGGGTACAAATTTATGTTAATGCAAAATTCTATAAAAGTCTAAAGAAGTACGACTTTCATACACTTGTAAGTCATTTGAAAAAATAGTATGAGTTGTCTTTGAAGCATGGGATTGCACCAGGCTGCCACTTTAAATGTATATTCGATCATAATTGTTTGCTGGTACGTGCTCCTTTGCTATATATCACATTGATCATTTATTGCAAAGAAACTACTATGATTTAGACGGTTCTTTTACTAATTTTTATTCAGAGTCCGTTTTTTTACCACAAAAGATTGTAAAACACTTTGCTATATAGGACACTGATAATTTATTGCAAAGAAACTACTACTAATTTTTAAGACTCTCTTTTTTGAACCACAGACGATTTTATTCACTAAAAGCAAGCCAACAAGATGCTATGTAATACATCAAAACCACAAAGAAAACACAAAACAAAACCAAGCATATACCATAAGAAGATCACTAGCACAAACACACTATAACACTCCTACTACAAACCAATGACATCATAAAAACTACCAACCAGACTCTAATCACCAGAATACGATTAAGCCTCTCACATGGGATACCTGATTAATTCATTGATGATTGAGACTTTGGCTTCATGGTGAGGCACCCGAACCATATTATAGTTACTAGTGACTTTTTGATAGTTTTAACCACATTGGTCACCTTTGAAAACGGGAGCATCAAATTGTCATTTTTAACAAAATTGGGAAAGGCGGCACCCTTGTTCAAGGATGATTCAACCCGGAGAATGTTTTGATTTTGAATCGATACTGGGTGAGACTCCAAGTCACAAGAGGCAGATACACTGAGGCCCAAAGCTTCATCTCCTCTCTAAGCCCGTTTCATAAAAAGAGCCCAAACAGAAATTTAAATTAAGATCCCAGCCATTTAAAATGAGCTTCTAGATTTAGGTGTTTTTTTTTTCTAGAGATACAATGTCTGCAATGTGCAGACCACATTTTCAGAAGAAGAAGTAGACCAAACCTCTGTAGTCTGCAAGAAAAAAGACTTTTTGTTTTTTAACGTCTACAATATAAATTGACCAAGACCCCTACTTCTCTGTCATCCTAAATGCACGTCACGGTGCACTTGCTTGGAAACTCACTGATATCAAAGGCATTGATCCTTCTTTCTACACTCATAAAATCTTGATAGAGGACAACTTCAAACCCGTTGTTCAACCTCAACGACGACTCAAACCACATGCAAGAAGTCGTTAAAAAGGAAGTGATTAAACTGTTAGATGCAGGTGTGGTCTACCCCATCTCTGATTCTCCATGGGTCAGTGCAGTTCAGGTGGCTCCAAAGAAAGGAGTAAAGACCGTTGTCACTAACGAAAAGAACGAACTCATTCCCACACGAACAGTGACCGGGTGGCGAGTTTGCATTGACTACCGGAAATTGAATGATGCCACCCGTAAGGATCATTTTCCGCTACCCCTCATTGATCAGATGCTTGAGCGATTATCAGGTCAGGAGTTCTACTGTTTCCTCGACGGTTTTTCTGGTTACTTCCACATCCCCATTGCACCAGGAGATCAGGACAAAACCACCTTGACATGTCCATTTGGAACCTACGCATACCGTTGCATGCCCTTTGGATTGTGTAACGCTCCGTCCACCTTTCAGCAGTGCACGGTTGCCATCTTCCACGAGTTGATCGAAAACTCCATGGAAGTCTTCATGGACGATTTCTTCGTGTTCGGCACTTCCTTCGATCTTTGTCTGAAAAATCTAGATCATGTTCTCACCAGATGCGAAGAAACGAACCTCATGCTTAATTGGGAGAATGTCACTTCATGGTTTGTGAAGGAATAGTATTGGGATATAAAATCTCAAGTGCGGGGATGGAGGTCGATCAAGCTAAAATCGACACAATTTCCAAATTGCCTCCTCCCACTTCTGTCAAAACCATTCGAAGCTTTCTTGGTCATGCGGGTTTCTATCGTCGTTTCATAAAAGACTTCTCAAAAATTTCTCGACCCATGACCCAACTCCTAGAGAAAGATAGGCCCTTCATCTTCGCTGATGCATGTCTTGAAGGGTTTGTGACGCTAAAAGCAAAACTGATTAGTGCCCCCATTCTTGTAGCCCCATATTGGACTCTTCCATTCGAGATTTCGAGATCATGTGCGATGCCAGTGACTTCGCAGTCGGAGCCGTCTTGGGTCAGCGTAAAGACAAACAATTTCATCCTATCTATTACGCTAGTAAAACCCTTGATGATGCACAAGAAAACTACACCTCCACTAAAAAGGAGCTGCTTGCTGTAGTCTTTGCTATCGATAAATCTCGCTCCTATCTCATCCTCTCTAAAGCCATCATCTTCAATGAACATTCTACACTCAAATATATGTTCTCAAAGAAAGACGCAAAGCCAAGACTGATTCGTTGGATTATAATGCTGCAAGAGTTCAACATAGAAATCAAAGATAAGAAGGGCGCCAAAAATGTCGCTGCTAACCATCTGTCACGTCTAGAAACCATCTGTCATGTCTGATCTCAAATTCTATCTGTGGTAGGATCCTATTTTGTTCCGGATCGGTGCTGATCAAATCTTAAGAAGATGCGTGTTTGGGTCTGAAGCTAAAGAGATTCTCAAACATTGCCATGAGGGACCTATTGGAGGACACTTTGGAGCAAACAACACCGCACGACGGATGTTCGATTCTCGATTTTATTGGCCTACCATCTTCAAGGATGCTCATGAGTTCGTCCGTAAATGTGATGTCTGTCAAAGAAGTGGCAATATCTCATCCAAAAATGAAATGCCCAAAAACCCGATCCAATTCGTAGAGATATTTGACATCTGGGGCATTGACTTCATGGGACCCTTCCCAACTCAAGAGGAAACAAGTACATCCTCGTGGCAGTCGATTATGTGTCCAAATGGGTAGAAGGACAAGTGGACAAGTGTAAAACACTAATCAAGGAATCAAAAGGATCCTCGAGAAAACTGTCGGCAATAACCGCAAGGAATGGTCAGATAAGTTAGATGATGCGCTCTGGGCATTCCGAACAACTTACAAAACACCTATGGGAACCACACCCTTTAAGCTGATTTATGAGAAAGCGAGTCATCTACCATTCAATTTGGAGCACAAAGCGTACTGGGCGCTTCGCGCTGTTAACTTAGATTTGATGAGTGCTGCTAAACACCAGTTTCTGTAGATTAGTGAGTTGGAGGAGATGAGGGATGAGGCATACATGAAGTCATGGGGATACAAATTACGGACAGAGGAGCTACGTGATAAGTATCTGAAGAACGTGAAGGAATTCAAATTTGGTGATAAGGTGCTCTTATACAACTCTCGACTAAGATTATTCCCTAGAAAGTTGAAATCCCGATGGCATGTCCCGTTTGTAGTGCAAGAAGTGTTTCCATATGGCATAGTGGAGATTGAAGGCAGTAATGGAGAGTCTTGGAAGGTGAACGGTCATCGTTTGAAACATTACTTTGGTACTCGTGATGACGAAGTCGACGTGATTAACCTAGATCCACATGACGAGTGAACGATGAGGTAGCTGTGTGAAAATCCCGGTTGTATAGTGTGTACTGTTTTCCAATTTAGAGTCTTTTGGTCCGTTTTGCGTCCTTTCATATTTTGAGTCCGTTTTGTACATTAACGAAGTCCAATTGGTGCGAATTCGAGTTTGTTAGAAAGAAGACATACACACGAGCATTCCCCTAAATTTTCAGATTAATCCGAGCTCGTGAGTGAGAGACCCGACGCAACAAAGTTAGGCGAAAATCTGCATTCGAAGCAAAAATCTTTAAAACTCTCTCAGTTGGTCGATCTAGGTGCGTCGCGCAAGGATATCTCCTAGCCTGCGCTTACCGCGCACGTTCTTTACTTAGGGCAACCCGAGTTAGACCTTCAGGTGGTACGCGCGAGGTTGTACTTACTATCTGCGCTAAGCGAAACCAGATTTTTAAATTTTAAGTGTGGGGATCGGTTTAGGTGGTTGATACTCAATCTCCATTTCTTCCATCTCACCAGATCCACATTCTTCATACTATGGTTTTATCAATTGATTTTTGTATGCTTATATCCTGTGCTTGCTTGATGCTTTATGATTGTGATGTGATTGTTTAGATGTGACATGCTTTATTATTTTATTATTATAATTGTCACATGCTACTCACAGTATTTGCCTAGTTCACATTTATTTTAGTTATGTTATTTGTGCGTGGAACTACCACATCGATTTTGAGAGCGGTTTAGTGGAACGCTCAGATGCACCACCTTGAGAATTGTGACTAGAGTGATTTCCTGCGATTTTACACGACATTATCTGGGGAGTCCATTTCATACTATCTTTGATTTATTTTTCTTTTTATTTTTTATTTTCTGTTTTATTTTTTAGTATTTTCCATCTCTACATTGGAGACAATGTAGATTTTAAGTGTGAGGATGGAAAACTGTGTTTTTGAGTCAGTCTTTTGTAAATAATTAGATTCTTTTTAAGAAAGTCCAAAAAACTTTTAAAAAACAGAAAGTGTCCTTGTTAAAGTCTGGTACCATAAATGGAAAATGATAGGTATAGCTTTCTTTGGTTTCTTGTTTATCTTTGCATCTAATTTGTGATATGTAAATAGATCCAACCGACAGTTAGATTTTCTTAGGATTGAGTTAATAAATCCTTAATTGTCATTTATTTAGTGGGTTATTCATCGATTAAGTTTTTAATTTAAAACTGCTTAGTTTTAGTAGGGAAAACCGTTGCAAACTTAAAATCTTAATTATTTTCAAATTAACTAATTTAGCACATCCAAAGGATGGTGCCCGCTTAAAATCCACCAGTCCAGTCCACTGGTTGAGCTGAGCATAAGAAATAATAATATGAAATGGAATGAATTAAAAGTGTTGTGGCTTATGTGTCACACGCCGAGTAACAGCTTAGTTGAAACACCACTAAGTTAGGTCCATACTTGTATATTATAATGCACTTAAATGTAAAAATCAAATAAAACGCAAAATGCTCATACCTTTATCCATTTCCATCTTAAAAATTAGAATTAATTGTAAATAATTTTGATTTTCTGCATGCGGTGGTAAAGTTTAAATGCTAAACCGTAAATGCTAAATATTGAATGCTAAACCCTAAAAGCTAAACCCTAAAGCTAAATCCTAAAGTTAAACCATAAACTAAACGCTAAAAGCTAAATGCTAAAAGTTAAACCATAAAATCTAAACTATAAAGCTAAACCCTAAAAACTAAAGTCTGATACTAAATCATAAAAATTAAACCCTAAAAGCTAAACCTAAAATCGAAACTCAAAAGCTAAACCTTAAAATCTAAAGCAAAAAAATTAAACCCAAAAGCTAAGTACTAAAAATTAAAATCGTATAGTTCGAACTTCGAACAGACAGTTCCAACGTTGATAAAATAAGTTCAATCGAAGTTTGTTTGATGCAGTTATGAATTTTTTTAAATCTTTGTTATACTTCTTAAAATAACTCCCTGTTTAGTTTAACATTTTCCTATATATACTTATATTAGCCAATTTAATGAAGGTCACAACTGACCTACTCATATCTTTTCGATCAAGTAGGATACGCGTTCTATTCCACGTCGGCCATCAGCTTTTAAAGATTAAGATGCTGCCCAATGACTTTTTTTCCAATGAAACTAAAGTCATCATGTTAGGACTCTGAAACCTTCTTACATCGACACCTAACATGCATGAAAGGGTCATTATCTCCAACCACAAATTAATAAATTGTTTATCCTGCAATAGAATGAATGCATGGTTGTCGTGCATTAAATTAATTGTCATGCAAATAGGGGCACCAAAATGCGACCAACATGACATTTAGTCGTAAAGTTAATTGGGGTATAGAATTGTAAAGAATGTTCAAAAGTTAGTTACTTTAAATTTCAATGTCCACTCAAACTTGAAACCCAGTTTTCATAACAACTATTAGCATTGACGCATATAGAATCTTTGCTTGCTAGATCGATCGAACATACCTTGAAATTTTGACTTGGTGTTTATATTGCAAGTTAAGGATATATGCAGTGTTGGATAGCTTCGAATCAAATGACCAATAAAACATTACCCGCTATTGGCTAACAATTATATGTATATGATGTGAAAAGTGTTAGCAATAGTGCAACTTAACAAAATAATATATTTGTAGCGTCTTTTGTATTCATGATTATAGCAGATTACTAGCCGCAACACACGTGCAATCCTTCTAGCATGTGTTAAAGAGATATGAGGTTCATACCAAATAATTAAACAGATAATATGTGCTTAGTCAGAGTCCGTGTTTGTTTTATTTTTTCGTGTTCATGATTATAGCGGATTATCCGTCGCAAGCGCTAGCAATCGCTCTAGGTAGGTCGACCGTTAGTAATTAGTGAGACATCTATAACTTAATTTTGATGTTTAATTAATAAAATCGTGTGCTTCCAGCAACCACAAACCGTCATGCATTTTCACTTATAATTTAGTTTGACGTCAAGACAAAATTTTAAGACTTTAAACCAAAGTTAAAATGGTAGTTTAATTAACAAAAAGAAGCCCATGGTCCATCACCTTTAATTTATAACATAGTGCAAGCTTTTTACAATTGACAAACATTCAATGTTTTACTGTATTAATAAAGTGGGTGACTGGGTGGTGTTAAAGGTGGTGGCATTCCCTTGCACAAAATGACGTTCTTCATGAAATGGACGTATATAACGTATTCCCTTGAATATAAGTGGCGGAGCATGAAAAGAAGTATAAGGGGTCAAAAATCATCATCATCGTACTTAGTATATCTCAGTTAAAAGTAGAATCTGATCGGTAGATATAGACAGACTTACCTCTACCCCATAGGATAGAGAGGCTGCTTCCGATGAGACCCCTGTCTCATGATGCCTAAATAACCATATATCGTAGCTTTTAACATATTTTCACAAAATAAGTAAAATAACGTTAAAATTAGTGCAAATTTACTCTTGCCTCTCGAGGGCCTACACATATACACATTATATGCGCACATCGCAAACGAGGTCAAAAATCACGTAACAAATTTTTTTCCTTTCACTATATATCAGTTTGTATGTTCAGATAAACGGTTCGAGTAGTTGATTCGATTCGGGTGGGTCAAATAAAAAAACTCTAAATATATATTTATCTTCCATTGAGTGGAATAATCAATCTTACGCATAGAAAATAACACATGTTTTAACTAACAAAGACATACAAAAAAACTTCAAAATGTGAGTATCTTAAATTAAAGATAGAATTATGCCCGATGACATTTCAGCTCTTTGAATTCATCAATTAAGGATTTTGAATCGAACTTTTCAGAAATTTCTTTTTATGTAAATCAACAACGAATTCGCTAGAAACTTAGGAGCTTTAGAATTAGCATCCTTCTCTTGTTGATTTTCATGTTCATGTGCCTCACTTGTTGAAGCTTTCTTACGTTTACTTTCTTTCTTATCATCATTCTTTCTTTGAAAAAAAAATGCATGGTTTCATCTTTCCTATTATATACATAACAAAATTTCAACAATCAATTTCATTTTCCCCAAATTCAACGACATATAACGTTGTTTATTGAAGCCTAGAATCTAAATACGAAAGCCTAACCAAGTGATTTTCTTCTTCTCTTGGAGCCTTGGAGAGTTTAAGGTTTGGTGGTCTGTGGTCGTCAGTTGCCTTTAATCTTTTGTATATTTCTTCCCCCTGAACACCCCCTATAATCCTTTTAATTTGTTTTTATTTTATTTTAAGTTATGATTTTATATTATTTACTCTTTAAATCTCAAACTTTTAATATTCTTTAAACTAGAACAAAACATTTAAAAAAGTTTAAACAAATTACTAAAATCAAAATTTAAACTTTGTTATATGTATAAAATAATAAGAATTTTAGGAAAACATAAGTGAGAGTCTAAAAATTTATACATAAAATTTTAGGAAAAAAAAATTATGGAAGACCGGACTATATACATTAAAAAATTTTGGACGTAAATCATGAATTTTACATTACCGACGAAAAAATCAGTGAAGGTCGTGGCCACCCCTGGCCACAAGGAAGTACACCCCTGTATGTGTATCTATATCTGTATTATTTAAAAAAAATTACTTGAGTTGGAGAATAACCCAAGAAACCTTTATTTTACTTATGTAGCATTGTTCTTATTTTGTAATTGCATAAAAAAGTTACATCTAGTAATATACCGATATGTGTATTATTTAAAAAAAAAATTACCTGAGTTGGAGAATAACCCAAGAAACCTCTATTTTACTTATGTAGCATTGTTCTTATTTTGTAATTGCATAAAAAAGTTACATCTAGTAATATACCTTTCAGTGAAAAAATTTATAAAAACGATGATTCGATTTTTTTAAAACTGTTATTAAAAAAATTAACATCATGTAATATACCTTTCGGTGAAAAAATTTATAAAAACGATGATTCGATTTTTTTAAAACTGTTTTTAAAAAAATTAACATCATGTTGTTACATATGTAACATTTACTTAAAAGATAAAATAGACGTGATTTATGGAATGCTTTTACATATTCTTTTTTAAAAAAAAAAATACTCGATGTTTTTTTATTCTTTTTAATAAAAAATAACAAAATTATATATTAAGCCATAACTTTTAAAAATAATAATAATTTAAAAAAAGTTTATAGGGTGTTTCAGCTCAAATGAATTTCATTCTATTCTTCTCTTCTTAGTGTATATATAAGTATATGTACATATATGTATGTTTATATGCATGAATGTATACACGAAAGACATGTGAAGAATGGGTTGTGGCATCAAGAGGGCACATGATGCTGTCACTTAGATGCATTTATATGTACATATTACTATTTTTTTACAATGACAACAATGCAAGACAACGATGGCCCAAAACTTGAAAGCTAGGTTTAGGAAGGATTGATTTGGGTCTCAAACATTTACTTTTTCAGAGCATGTCACATGTTGGCTATTAATCATAGGTTCGGGCTTCATCCTATTAATTATAGTATGATGAGTAATGAAATTTGATATGCTAGCATCATCTAAACTTAATTATGTTCGTTATATAACAAGCAGAATCATATACAATATAGCATTAATTGGTATATAAACTGTGGAAAATCTGTTAGACACAGTTCCATTTGCATCTATGTTAAACAGATACCTACATATATGACTTTAATATTGTGATGAGTAATTGACGTCTAGGGGATTGTATCATATTATATATGTGGAAAATCTACCAAAATAAAAAAGTTTAATTGACCCATTTTTTTACCAAAATATACGTAGAAAACGCAGGCTAATTCTATAAAAACGCAGGCTATTAGCCGACGCTTTTATTTACCTTCAAAAACTCGTATTAGGCGTCGTTTTTTTCCCTTTAATAAATACTAGCCAGCGCTTTTTTAATTTTAGCTGACGCTTTATTAGGTTGCTAATTCCAAAAAAGCGCCGACTAAATTTAAATAAGCGCCAGCTAAATTTAAAAAGCGTCGGATAGTATTCATTCAATGAGAAATTTAGTAGTAATGGCTAAAAAATACTTTAACTAATTTAGCTAGCGAAATAGTATGTGGCAAATTATGAATGGTTGTTGACCATAATTTAACCGCCGCTTTTTGTTTTTTAGCCAGCAAAATTCATATTCATTTTAGTAATTATTTGATCAAATATGTTTAGTTTAGCAAATTTCCCTTATATATGCCGTTACTTTATCTTTCTACATTTTCTTTTGGATTTTGGTAGGTAGCTTTCTCACTATATTTTTGTTGAAACTAGTTGTTTATTTTTTTGTTTTTCGTCCTGCTAAGCTTTAAGAAAGCAGCATCTCTTTCCGAAAAAATAGACGTAAGTATTGCTTATATATTTTACTTCTCATATCATATCAATAACCTTGATGAGTAATAATTTATTGGTATGGTTGTTATTGATAACTGATGTCAAAGGGGTAATCTGAAACCCAAAATTGCTGAAGTCTTATATTCAAATTAATAATAAAAATTTATATATTTATGTGGAGTTTCTAAAATATAAGATAATTGTGTTAAATCATATCAACTTACTATTAGTGAAAAGATATTTGTATAATTCATTACCAATAAACTAATCCAGCCAATTATGTCACCATTAGTTTAATAACCATGTCATAAAATTATTTAAAGCGGGTCCAACACCGAAAATAAGGAAAATGTTTATTATATCATAAAATCTAAAGTATTTATACTCCTATGGTATAAGTAAAATAATTAAATGACAGATATATAAGGAGGGTTGAAATCAAACTACTACAAACAAATAGTTTAATTAAAATAAAAATTCATAATCTTTATTTATAATGTTAAAGAGGGAAAAAAAAAATATATTAGAAGACATATATATATCTCTCGTTTTTACATGCATATATACATGTTACCTTATAACTAAAATTTAACAAAAAAAATCAAAAAATAAATATTGATTAATAGTAGTTTTCTCGGTTTTCTTAAGTTTTAGTGACTTCATTTGAACCGCATATATATATAGAGAAATGTTCCATTAATAACAA
>WOUH02000031.1:2562824-2596006 GCA_009936405.2 Stevia rebaudiana | reverse complement strand
ACACGCAATAACAAGAACAAGAACACAAACAAAGATGAAGAATGATATTGTATTCCCTAATTGCACTCAACCTCAAATGATTGACCGGTACAATTGGTGTTCTTGACAAAACAAAGAAAAACTGAAAACCTTGCTTACGGCTGCTACAGTAATATTAACGATTCTTTTGATTAATGAAAAACAAATGGTTTATATATCACCAATTACAAGGGCCCACGACTAACTAACAATAAACAAACATTGCGGCCCAACAGTAACCACCAGCGTCCACCGAGAGGAGTTGGTCGAGAGGCCATCGAGAAGATGCCTCGAGAGCATTCCAGCCGAGACCCTTTGACAACCATCGAGAGCTTTGTCATCGAGACCTTTACCACCATCGAGACCTTTGATTATTTCCAGCCGAGAAGCCACAACCATATAAATATGTACCCAACAATAAGTAACTATAAAATACGTAATAAATAATAAACGAGCCAAGTTTAATGTAGACCCCAAGCTTGAAAAACTACTAACAAGATGAGAGACTGGTAACAAGTAACAAAGAGGAGGATATAGAGAGGAAATGTTGGGGTCAAGATAAAAGAATGATAGAAAGAGTCAAAGAGAAATCCAACGATAGAGGACATTATCCCTTTTTTTTAATCAAATATTCTCATTCATTTCGACCATAATTACGCTTTTATGTGATAGAAATTAAAATTCTGACTTTTTTGAAGGATCATAAATTTGTCACTTTACAGGATCCCATGAAACGGAAAAAAAAAACAATAAACCAGGATATAGGATTTCATGGGATTTTAAATGCAAATCTCATAATATTTAACTTATAACAGAAGTATAAAAAATAACTAATAAACATAAATAATAAATGATGATACTTTTAAGAAAAAAACATCGGTGGAAGGAATATAACACCTTTTGGGTCCCATCGGAAAATGGTTTTGGTGAATTTTTGTCTTCATTCTTGCCTATATTTTCTTTCCAATGACACTTGCCTTATATTCGACCAGAAATTTACTTATAAAATGTTCCTGCGTGTGGAAATATGATGCATGTGTAGTAAAACTGAATAACAAAATCTAAAGTGACATCTCGATCATAAAACTTAACTAAATAATCATGTGATATAAGAATCATTATTATCATTCTAAATACATTTATTAAGTTATTATTAGCAAAAGGCAAAAGCACGGATTGTATAAAGAAATCAACGAACAAAAAAGTTTGCATTTTTAAAGAGTAAATATTGAGTGGGTTAGGTAAAATTATTGATAACGCTCACATCGAAATTATTTATATTTTTTATATTTAACCACCCTTCGTCAACTAGAGTGTCATTTTTGTTTGCCCGTATTCCATTCGCACTTGCAATTTACAAATCTTGGCAAAATTGAATACACTAGTAATCACAATCGAACCCAAAAAAGAAACTACCGATAATAATTCAAACCCAAGAAACACACTAGCAATTACATTCGAACAACAAAGGGTTTTAGACTTTTAAGTTTAACAAACGATTTAAAAAACAAAAAGAAACAATACAAATATAAACTTCTATAGAATTTTTTTTTTGATTTTTTTAATAGCTAACATTGAATGTTGTAACGCACGTCCTGTTACATGATAAAGCCTCGTCTAACTGTGGCCAGTATGTTGTCTTAATCAGATCCATCTGTCACTTCAGAGTTATTTATAGCTTTAGTTTCACTTGATACAGTTTATCTTTCCTGTATAGAAGACTTAAATTACAATGCATTAACAGGAAAGATAAACGAACTTGAAACAAACCAACAAACTTGAAACATGAAATATTTGGGACTAGAAGTCGGTACGATACTAGTTTTAATTATAAGTTTTCACGGGTATGAAATATTAGGGACGAGAAGTTGGTATGGTACTTCTTTTATAAGTTTTCATGGGTATGAAATATTCGGGACGAGAAGTCGGTATGGTATATATTAGTTTTATAAGTTTTCACGGGTATGAAATATTCAAGAAGCCTAGTATATATAATAATAGTTCAAAACGTTTTCATGGGTATGAAATCATCATTGTGTTAGGTTATACCTAGCCTAATTACCTCACAAATATATATATATATATATACTTGTTAATTTACCCAAATCATACCCTTAAATATAAAAAAAAAATAAAAATTATCTCTTGATGATTAAGTAATCCACTAATCTACTAACATTTAGTCTATATATTTCTAAATTCTGGTGTAATAAAATTATATGAAAATAAAATTTAGTATGAAAATTACTTATATTTCTAAATTCTGGTGTAATAAAATTATATGAAAATAAAATTTAGTATGAAAATTACTTGTAAGATTCTAACATGTGATATGTAACAAACAATTAAGTGATATATAATTATACATGTTACCTTATGAATGGTGAATAATCAAGTACCTGTTAATATAAAACATAATTTTACACTCAATTACGAAACTAAACACCTCCCATTATCATTTTTATATGGATGAGAAGGATGCCCTTGACAAAAGACTCTTTTTGGTAGAAAATTCAAAATTCGCGTTTAGCAGACGTAGAAAATATGTTGCATGTCTCTTTGTTGACTATTGACGTTGACTATCCTCATGACCCAACAAACTAGACTTATTCAAAGAATTATTAATAACTTTTGTTGGAAAATCAAATGTGAAATATCCAAATAAAGAAAGGGTCTCTTATAGGTTCTCCTATGATACGGCCCGCATTGTCAAATACGACTGTATTTTCGAGGTCGTGTTAGATAATAAGAATAAGACTGTATCGGTGAAAAGATAAAAAGTTTGTTTGCGTCAGTTTTGCCGATACGACTTAAAACAAGTACTGGTCAATCGATACAAGCATAAGAATGCATAAATTGATGATGTAAAATTTTTACAGACTAATATAACCTTGTTAGGAGCCGTTTTACAGACCATATAGTGTAGGTGCATATATATGCATGTTTACAAAATACTATAAATTTCATATTTTTAAAAACTAAACATTAAACATATGTGAATTTACATGAATTCTAGTCAATTTATATCATAAATAGTACAAATCACAGTACTAAACACATTAATGGTTTTAAAAAAATGGTTATGAAAAGAATGGTTATGAAAGAACGTGTCCCTAAAGTCCTAAACATCCATATTATTTTACAAAAAGTATTGCAAAAATCGGATTTGAACTCGTGACTTTAAAGGTTATGAATGAATTTAGATCATGACCGATATAAGAATTAGAGTAAGTTCTTTTTGTTCCTTGTGGTTTGATCGTAATAACTATTTTGCTCTGAATTTTTCAATCTATTTTGCCACCGCGACTTTTGTAATCTATTTCCATCCGTTCCAATTTACTAACTCCTTTAATTTGATCTGTTATATGAAGGGTAAAAGTCATGATCTTTAACAAAAAAACATCCTTCATTTAATAGAGTTAGTAAATTTTAGCAGATGAAGACAGGTTGCCAAAATCAAGGAAATACTGATTTTAAAAATTTTGGCTCAAAAAATAGTTATTTCAACTAAAACATAAGAAGAAAAAAAGAACATCATTCTAAAATTATAATAATAGTTTTAATAAGAATACATGTTTGACAAGTTAGTTAAATCTTAAAGCATGTTACATTTTTTTAAACTACACTATGATCTCGACTTGGTAACGTTTGATTTTTGTTTGATCGTTATCTTCAACAATCATGGTTTTCAACAACTAAAAATCTTTTATCTTTTAATAAATAACTAGAGGGACACTCGTCACAATTGTAGCTCACCTCCAAATCTCTCTTTCTGCTAAATAAAAGTGGGCAAAATCTTCTGTTTGGTTTGTATTCGGTTATTTCGGTTTGGGTTTTTCGGGTTCGGGTCGGTTTTCTCGGGTTTATGCTCACCACTATTAATAACACAGAGAAGTTACTCACGTGATTTTTATATAGGGGATGGTTAACGTACAAACGGGAAAAACTTGAGAAGGTAGGAAGGCATCAGGATGCGCCACGTGTCATTTTAAGAGGGGTAGAAGCGTAAAAAAAACACGAATCCAATTTTTATATATTTTGACGGAATAAACTAGGTAAAAAATACAGACAGAAGGTAAAAAAATACGGACCAAAGGCAAAAAAATACGGACTCATGCTTAATACTTATTTATTCACAAACAAAAAGTTGGTAAAAAACTGACCAAAGAATAAAAAAAACGGACCAAAAGTTAACTGGGTAAAATGACTCTCAAAACACAAAAAATACCGACCACGTCAAAAAAATAAAAAATAAAACCATATCGATACTATACTCAAATTAAAGATAATAAAATTCTTTATTTTATGGTGTAATTTAAAAAAAAAAATATTAAAGTATGTAGAAGTTATTTAATTTATAAAATTCGTGTGAAAGTTGATTTAATTTAAAAAAGTCAAAATTGTTGGTTATTTTCTATTTTATCCTTTTGGTTTAAAAACACGTATTTTTTCCTGAAAGATAGAGAGCATTTCATCTCAACCATTGATTTAATTAATCAAAGGCTTATATTCATTCCCACCCTTCTTACAAAAATAACTCTTTACCAACTCGTTTTTATATATCCAAGTATGAATGATTTCAAAGGACATTTATTCCCGTATTAAAATTGTTCAGAACAATAACAAAACATTTTCTAATTCCTATCCAACGCATTTTTAAATTAGTCGAAAATAGACTAAACTAATTCTCTCTCTCTCTCCAAACACAACCCTACAAATCTCTTTATACTAAAGACTAAACAAAAAACACCAAAACAAGGCTGCAACTTTCTCAAAATTGCTGACTGATTCTCTTATTTTTAAGTTTCGGAGGCCACAATCTCATCATCATCTTCCATAGATCCCTCTTTTCTTCACTTCCATTAATGGTTTAGGTTTGTTTTCGCATTCTCTCTCTAAACTAAACACATTCTTCTGCTTCTTTTAATCGTTTGTTGTACCTTTTTCTCCACTCAACATTTTAGGTAAGAATACAGTAAAAGGTCTCCATTTAATCCTCTTTTTTAGCCCCATTTCTTCTTGTCTTGCATTTTGCAGGTTTACCTCTTGTTTACGTTTTGTTGGTTAATGATTTTCTACGTGGGATTTTGATTTCTTGCTGAATAATTTGTGGGTTTTTGATTTCTTGGAATTTGCTTCATGGGTTTTTGATTCTAGGGTTTGTATTCACCATTTTGAGATCTGAGTTTGAGTTTATGCTTTTTGATCAGCTTTGTAGTTTGTAGACTACTTAAAGTTTGTGCCTTTTGAGTGTTTTGCTCTTTTCTTTATCATCAATCGGGTATCAAATTCAAATTGTGGGTGCTTAAAATCTGAAATTATAAATCT
Organism: Stevia rebaudiana; assembly: GCA_009936405.2. Classification (NCBI taxonomy): domain Eukaryota; kingdom Viridiplantae; phylum Streptophyta; class Magnoliopsida; order Asterales; family Asteraceae; genus Stevia; species Stevia rebaudiana. Next base: position 2,590,660 of record WOUH02000031.1, on the reverse strand, counting down.
TGTCATTTTAATTTGAGTTGGGTTTTGAGTGGAAGAACAGGGTCCAATCTTTGTTTTCAAGGCAGAAATTGAGGTATGTGTTCTTGAAATTCATTCAATTAATTTAATTAGATTCTATCGAATTGAATTTTGAATCTGAGATTATCTGGAATTATATTTTTCTGATTAAATTATATCTTTCTGTTAGGTTCAAGATTCTGTTTGAAGATGCCATTATAGATGATAATGATGAATTGTGAAATCCGCAAATAGCTGATTGATTTCTAGAATGGAAAGAAGAATTCAGCCTCCTTTGGTAAATTCATGATATTTTCTCATCTATATATCATCAAATGATTTATTACAGTTAGTCAAGATTAAATTATTAATGTAGTATTCCAATTTTCTTCTTTAATTATCTTTCTTGAATACTGTTGTTCTGTTTCGTATAAGCATGTTTATTCACTTCTATTTGGACAATTTTCCTTTGATCCCATAAACATCTTATTAATTAGGAATTACGGTGTTTATAATCCTAATCATGGATTAAACCCAAATCATGGTTTGATTTTCAAACATTTCTTTCGAATAATGACATTATTGTTTTCGTAGGTGGATACAACAGCTTGTTTATGTAGAGTAGATGCCGGTTTAAAAACCGTTGCGGGAGCAAAAAGATTCGTTCCTGGTTCAAAACTCTGTCTCCAACCCGACATCAAACCATCAATCCACCCGACCCGGCAAAAACCCGCCCGTGACCGAACGCGTAACCAATCTCCTCTCCTGCCCGGGCTGCCTGATGACCTCGCGATAGCCTGTTTAATCCGGGTCCCACGAATCGACCACCGCAAGCTCCGGTTAGTTTGCAAAAGATGGTACCGTTTATTAGCCGGTAACTTCTTCTATTCGCTTCGAAAAAGCCTAAAATTAGCCGAAGAATGGGTCTACATCATGAAACGAGACAAGGACCGGAAGATGACATGGCTCGGGTTCGACCCGGTTAACCACCTTTGGCAACCGTTACCACCGGTCCCAAAAGAATACTCAGAAGCCCTAGGGTTCGGGTGCGCAGTTCTAAGCGGGTGTCATTTATACCTATTCGGTGGTAAAGATCCCGTCAAGGGTTCAATGAGACGCGTCGTGTATTACAGTGCCCGAACCAATAAATGGCATCGGGCACCCGATATGCTTCGGAGACGACATTTTTTTGGGACGTGTGTTATAAACAATTGTTTGTATGTAGCCGGTGGTGAGAACGAAGGGGTTCAACGGTCCCTACGGTCGGTTGAGGTTTACGACCCGAGTAAGAACCGGTGGTGCTTTGTTTCGGATATGAGTACGGCGATGGTTCCATTTATAGGGTTGGTTTATGGAGGGAAGTGGTTCTTGAAGGGGCTCGGGTCACATAGACAAGTGGTTAGCGAAATGTACCAACCAGAAACAGACGTGTGGACTGCGGTTGAGGATGGGATGGTGTCAGGTTGGAGGAACCCGAGCACGTGTTTAGACGGGAAACTTTATGCGTTGGAGTGTAAAGACGGGTGTAAAGTGCGAGTTTATGATGAAGAAACCGATTCGTGGAGTAAGCATATAGATAGCAAGATGCATATGGGGAACTCGAAGGGTTTTGAGGCTGCGGCTTTGGTCCCGTTAAACGGGAAACTTTGTATTATAAGGAATAATATGAGTATATCGTTGGTGAGTTTCGGGAAAGATGGTGCGGTTTGGGAAACTATAGCCGGGAAAGGTCAGTTGAAGACTTTGGTGTCGAACCTGTGGTCCAGTTTGGCGGGTCGGAACCGGTTGAAGAGTCATATTGTTCATTGTCAAGTGCTTCAAGCATGAGGTTTAGTGGTTGAGTGATGATTGTTGTTTAGATGTTTTGTTATAGGATTGTAAGAACTCATATATACACCCTACAATGTTTCTTTTTGAATGAAAATGTTTAGATGTTTTGAGTTTGGGTTTAGCCAAGACCCGACCCAACCCAACCCAACCCATGCACACACCTAGTTTAAACCGAAACAATCATGGGTTTGGTTTTAATGGTTTATAGACTTGGTCATCAGTATGGAACTTGAAACAGTTGTATAGTATATTTATTTTCTTTTGGTTTTGGAATATGTAGTTTCATTTTTCTCTAATAAAACATTTCAAAAAAATGTCACATTACGTTTTCTTAAATTTTCAAGATTTTTTTAATTATTTAAATTAATTAGATTAATATTTTGAATTTTTTTATACTTTTTGTTTTATCTTAATTTATAGAATAGATTTAAATTTCAGAATCAATTGAATTTGTTATTATCTAATGTTTTCATCCCTAATGTTTCAAGTCTTAAAATTTTTTGTCTCTAACGTTTCAGGTTTTAAAAAGTCTTTTGTTAAAAGTTTATTGACGAAAAGTGTTAAGACTTGAAACGTTTGGGACGAAAACTGTTTAGGGTGGACTAAAACTGTTCAAATCTTACAAATATCAGAGAGAAAAACCGTAGTTATTATACTTAAATTTTAAATCTGATGTTTATTTAATTTGTATAATTATCAACTAAATTTAAGGAATTTATATTTAACAGGTTTCTAATGAATAATTCAAAATCTCTAAGCATGTGAATCAATGATAAAGTTTTAAGTATTGATTATATAACCCTGTGTAATACACGAGTTTTAAGCTATAATGAAATATAATTGTAAGAGCTTTATTTTTCAAAGTTTCAAAAACCTAATGACCATGAGGAAAGAACAAAATATTTGGGTCAATGTCTGAAACCACAACTAATCCATCAAACTAAACCAATCCATTCGGTTTGGCTTCTTGTTTCCCAAACTCTTAATTAGTTGATTAACTTGTAATTTTTTAATTTTTATCACAACTTACCATTCAATTTATCTTTTATATCAAAAACCCTATAAATGAAAACAAGCATAAAAGACTAAACTCGCTTCATTCGTTAAACATACAAACAAATATATAAAAAAATTCTCATCCAACTAGAAAAAAAAAGATTACAACAAATCGGGTAATCCAAAAAGTTAACTAAAACCTATCAAGACTTTCAATTCTTCCAAATCGCGTTACCAAACAATATTTCATTTCGAATGAGATCGAGCGAGGTAAGACTCACCCAAAGACAAGCATGTATCCTTTCGTCTCTTGTATTCATTGTATCTCAGAAAGAAATAACCAAGATAATCAAAATCAATTGGTGACATTTTAGCCTGTTTGACAATTAATCAAATAAATACTCTTGTAGAAACCAAATTGTGTGACAAAATATTAAAAATTGGGTATAATAATACCTGGATCAAAGCCCATAAAGCCCAGTACAAATGTGAAGCTAACATGTAACAATTAGTTTCAACATATAGCAATTTTAAATCTTTTTCTGGAACTTTATCTGGACTTTCGGGTTGCAAGTAATTCCTGAAGAAATGATATTGTTCATCCTTATTTGGGTACCTATATTTATTAAATTGAAAAATAACTAATATTTTAGTTACAATATGATAATATAGGTTTAAAAATAAACATAAGCTTACAGTGTGTAGTCGCAATCATAGCCAGCATATTCATTAAAATGATTCCCAATGTCAAAACCTCTGTAACTGTATGATCCATATTCAAAATCTATGATGTAAAGTTTTTCTGCTCCAAAAATACAATACAAAAACACCCATTAGAATAAAACCAAGAAGAAAATACCCTTCATTTTATTAAATATATAACCTAGGGGATGAAACCATGTTTTTTTTTAAACTGTGAGAAGCAAAGTGCTATAATATATATCTCAGTTTTATTATAATATATTTCAAACTGCTTTGTTTGTATATAAAACATAACTTTGTGCTGATATTATAATAGCTCTAAATTATATTTTGAATAGCACTTTGGTTCTCACATTTTTTTTATAAAAAGTAACTTTTTATACACACACACACACACACACATATACATACATGAGTCGGTTCAGGTTGACCAGTCCTTTAACAGTTTTTTATACTATATAAAATGGATTAATTGTGTAAAAAAATATATTCTAAAAAAAAATACCTTCATCGTCATTCAGCATCAGATTTCCAGAAAGCAAGTCGTTATGAGCAAACACCACAGGAGCATCAAGACGACCTGTCAATTCCTGTCTTGTAAAATCACCACACGTTTCTCCACAAATAAACTATCCTTCTTTCAACTTGTAAAATTTCAACAAAATTTTTTTGAAATGTTTTTAATTTATATATTTTAAGCCTATTACAGCTTCATCTAACTACATTGCTATACAAAAATTAAACCTTGATACTCTTTGTGCAAAATGGGCGGGTCTGGTAACGGGTCAAAACAGGTAATTTTAGGTATGTATGGAAATGGGTCAGCTTCGGTTGACCCTTAAAACACTTTCAGTCCAAAATGATTTCAAACATCTTATTATTTTACCATTGGAAATTAAACATAACCTAAATTAACCCATTCTTAAATACAACGGGTCAAATTTGCTACGAACACAGGATTTTTAAACAATGAATTACATTATAAATGAAGTAATTTAATTTAATTCAATATAATCATAGAAGAGACTACCTTGAGCTTAATAAGTTCCGTATGGACTTCTTTAAATGAAATTGTTTCATATCTCTTTTGCTTCTCATGGTCATCAAAAGTAAGAGTGGATGCTACAATTAGAAAAAATTAATATTTCAGAGCTTAAATGGGAATATAATTCCAGAAATGATAAAAAAAAAATTATTGAAAAGAAAAAAAACCTCTGTCAAAAAATTTAAAGATGTCAGCCCACAGCTGAGGTTCCTTGGATCCTGGAATCTCCACCTGATGGAATCTATTAAGCTGCTTTGCAATTTCAGCTGCTAGTTTTGGCTTCCTCAAGTCTGTACATCATATAAAAATATTAATTATATTAAAATAAATGTCAAAAGGTAAAGGCGCAAACTGATGCTAAATGAATTGCATGCATTATTTCCATTTCAAGATCATATCAAGTATCCAAATTTGTGTCAACACTGAATGGAGATAGTAATGGGAAATCAATGTTCGTGTCTGACAAATGTTAACATATAAAAATAAGTTCATAATTATATATCAATTACTAATTGTTCAAATCTCAAAGAATTTTAATGTACTATCTATAATTTATCCAAAAAGATTATCTGAAGAATTACTATATATACATACATAAAACAAACAATAATTATTAAACATATATTACCTATGCAAAAAGTAAACATACTTCCTGCTAAAAAGCCAAGAAATAGAAGAAACAAAATTTAAAATAAATGGTATAAGTACATATATTCTTGGTCATAAACAATGATAATTAATGTAAATGGTAATAGATTTAATATCTGTAGAAAACTGATATGAACATTTAGACCTATGCATATCTAGTAGGAAAAGAAGTCACGCAAAAGTGTGCATTATATGTTCCAAATCATAGTGACTCGATCTTTGATCGGTTAAGTTAGAAGACTTTACCTACCTTACAATAGCATTTATGAAATTTATATTCAGGTATCTTAAGAGTAGTGTGCACGCTAAAAAACAGAGCAATGTGCTTTAAAGTAACTAAAACAACTATTAAGAAAGAAAATATATTCGTTTATAATAAATAAAATGGCATAAGATACGTGATATTGTAATCACACTCAAATAGAATCCCTTGTTGTTTACCAAGTGGTTCTAAAGTACGCGCGTGTATAAACGATTGCACCATCCCGTTTCCAAATACTCCTACCAATTTGGCACCAAATCCTGCAGCTGAGAGGTAATGAATCGCCTACACAAAAAGGATATTAATAATCAAATATTCAAATTACAAAATGGATAAAAGCATATGTAGTAAATCAAATAGAAAACTTAAAGGAGATTAACTTAAACATTGTGCTAATGTTGTGGTTCTTAGCAAATATGGTACTAAACACAGGGCGGCATAATAGCCAAATTAAAATAAAAGTACAAAATTATACTCATGAAGTATCTATAAACGTAATATTCTGTACTTAATTAATTAGAGATGTGTGTTCTTCATTAAGATGTAACATAAAGTCAAAAAGAAATGCAGATAGTAAGATACTAACTTGTAGCTCTCTTTCTCGATTGATGACATATTCTGTGTTTGGACCATATAGTCTAACTGTAACATGCACCATATTCCCATTTTGTTCCTTTACAGATACCTTGAGTACTATAATAACAAAATACAGTCAGAAAGTTAGTTACTACACTAACCTCAGAGACTTAAATTCAATGCAGAAACAGACCACCAAATATAAAATATAAAAAAATGTGATATAACTTGGTCTTGAACTATTTTGATATATAATTATATACTGTCTCTTTCGACAATGAAAAAGTAAGGTTGGTTAAGTCTAAATGGGTATGAATATTGACAACTTATATTAATTATGCAATAATTAAAAGATACCTACAGAGATTTGTGATGCCACCAGACACTCTCTCAGCAAAGAAGTTTGATTCATCCAAATCTGACCATTTTTTGAATAGATCCTTGCATAGCTTTCTGTTAAAGTCAAAAAACAAAAAGAAAAAACTTGAACTCAAGAAACCATATTAAAAGGTATAAACGAATACTTCTGTCTATGAAACAATATAAAGACAGTAGCAGGTATGCATCTATTTCTCACTGCTAACTCAAAATGTTCTGATATAATTTTGGTTATTACCTTAAGGCTTAAACAAACACTAGAAATAGATAGATAAAAGCAATAAATTGTTCACAAAAAACCATATCAACTGAGCATTGAGAATTAGATGAGACAATGAAGGGATGAACACCTAGTTTGTATAGTTTAAGAAAACATTTTATTGATCTTAGATCAGTGCATACCATGTCTTTATGTTAGAATTCATCTGTTTACAGATACAGAAGAGTAAATTCGCCCATTTTAGAGCATTTAGAACACTGCATTTAACGTTATAAGTTTTACCATATCAATTTAGTTCACCAAGATAGCTTATTAAATTCAGCAACAAGCACCAGATCCAACACACTTATTTATCAACCAAACCAGAAACATTCTTTCAAATTCGAAACGTAGGTTTTCATCTAATTCACACCAGATAAAATCAATCAATTGTAAAACTCAATCAGATCGTTTCTAGTTCTAGACTTCTAGATACATCCATATTTCCTCAAGCCGATACAGCAAATCCAAACAAAGAAGTAGATAGATTTCACAATCCGTTTCATGATCAAAATAAACTCAAATCGTATGGAATACATCAACAGAAAGAAGAAACATAGTTGGAAAAGAGCGTACACGAGGCTAGGTTTCATCTCCGGAACAGGAAGAGTGTGGTCGACTGTAAGAGAAGAATAAGGAATCTGGAAGTTGCGAGCTTCAACTGAGACATCCATGGCGTTTGGCTGCGAATCTTCTTTGATTTCTTCAATGAGAAGGCTACGTGAATTGCGAGCTTTGGGGGCTGTCATTATCACCATTCAGGGATCATTTTGCAATTATTTTTCACATTTAATAAAATTTTTGTTGTCGTCAGTGTATATCTAAATTTTAATGTGTGTATCTAAAATTAGTTTGGTAAAAAAATTTATATAAAAATAATTAGTGACCAATGGCATAGTTGTTGCTTATCGGTTTAAAGAGATTTTTGTGCTGTAATTGTGCAGTAAAGAGGTTCCTTGTTAAGCGATTAAAATTTCTGATCAAGATTGTACATTGTTGTAGATTTGAAATAAATTTAAAATGTGTGTGATTTAATCGTTTTAATAATCTAAAATCAGTGACTACAAATAATTGTTGAGATTCTTATCATATACTAAGTTCTTATTCTAATTTAAATATATTACCACAAACAGATTGAAAAGTTATCTAATGTGGCGATGATGTGTTGTAAAATACACTGCATTTTAGTATATATTTCAAGTCCTTTGTTTATTAATTTGTATAGTTTTGTATTGATTTATATACGATTCGTATTTGTACTTATTATTTTCATATTTCTCAGATGTTCGTGTAGAAACGGTAATTTCTAAGCTATTTGGACAAAGAACGAGCATTCGAGTGGAAACGAGACGATCGTAGTTGAAAATAATTAAAAAAGTTGAAAGACAAGGTTCCTGCGATACGCACAAGAAGAAGCAGACTACCGCGCGTATCGCCAGCGTCCAGAAAAACCAATTCGCAGCCCCCGACTATTTTTTCCGGCGCGCTACACGCGGGAGTGACCTTAGTCGCCGCGCCGTACGCCTAGCCTTCCAAATCGACTAATAACCCTATTTTCAAAAGTATAAATTGAAGCTTAAGGTCAGGGTTTTAGGGTTCAACTTCTTCAACAACTTTGGACGATTTTGGATGCTCAAGAGGCTGGGATCATAAAGTTTGAAGCTTGGGACATTTTGATAGCAAATTCGGTTGGTTTAGATTTGTTTAATACATTGTATTTAGTTGTTTTTGCTTAATTCTCTGTTAGAACGATGTTTAGAGTTAATAATATGATTGTTTTGTTAATTTCAATGATGTTTGTTGGCTAATTGCATTAGTAGTTGCCTAGGTGATGTAGATTGTATGATTTGTGTTGAATTATGGTGTTTGGACAATGATAACTATGACTGGTAGTAACTAGGTTAAAATTCATACCTTAATCAATCACATAGCAGTTTAGGTAATGGTAACAGGTAATAAAATCAAGTCTAGGAGTTGGTTGTCTATGAGTAGCTTTGATGTCTTGGTTGAGTTGTCAATTTAAGTTACGTTTTGCATTCTTGAGACCGAGAGGAGATCGGATTAGTTGTCTACTGGAGGATTGCTTAGTTTGGGTGGACCGAGAGAATGACCTAGATTATCTAGTCTTGTCTTTAGCAATTAAAGTGTGGTTGATTATTGTTTTGTTGTCTTTAGTGCAAGACTTAGGCCGAGAGGAAAGTCGGGTACGTGAAACTTAGGTTACCGGGTATGTTAGGCTGAGAGGAAACTGATTTGTAGGACCATTCTTTCTAAGATCAATCCTAATAACAATCTAGGTGATACCAACGTTAATCCTAGCTGGAGGAGACAACCAAGATCATTTCAGAGAGTATATAAGATGAAAAAGAAGACTTGATAGACGTTTAAGCTCAAAATATCATTAACAACGGTTTATAGTGGAGAGAATACAAATTGGCAGAGTTTCGACTTTATGCTCTATTCTCTCTTGTAATTCGGTGACAACAAGTCACCTATTTATAGCTTCACTATGTGAAACAGTTGACATGCGAAACAACATGTTTCATATGGATCATGTGAAACAAAAGTCTGTTTCGCATGAACCATACGAAACACTGAACTGTTTCGCATGGTACACTTTTTGTTTCGCATTTACAAATGTGAATAATATGGCTACACATTCATGTACAAAATAGATTACAGATTAGGGACATATTTGACTCCATACTCCCGTTTGGACCTAGCTGTAATCTTGAGGCTTCCAAAACCATTGTAGTCAACCCGGAAAAGCTTTATCTCTTTAGACATACATGTCTTGATCTGCTTCTTCATTTAGTCACTCCCAGAAATAATTTTGTTGGCGAAGTAAACTCGCACAACCTTTTGGAATTTTAGTGCTTCCGTCTCCCACTCCTTTTTGTATAGAATTTGAGGAGCAAAGAGAAACGGGATATCTAGGAAATGACAGTTGACCAGGCACATCGGGTCAAATACCCTAATAGTTTCCCAGTTTGACTTTTACTTTTTAAGCACAATCACTGCTTCACTGGTACGTTCATCATAGTACCACCACTTGAATGTACTATTGAATAACTGAGGCATTTTCTTCAGTATAAGTGTTTTCAACGTTTTTGGCGGCTTGTACTTCTTAACAATCAGCTTCTTACTAGTGGCAGGATCGTTTTTGTGGGAAATCTTGGGGAACTGTGGCTTGAACGAACAAAGTAAAATACTCGTCTCCATTGTATCCAATCGCCAGCATTCTTGCTAAAGTTTGACAGTCATAATATGGCAAGGTTTGCAGCTCAATATGCGATTTGAAGTATTGAATCTCATCTTCTCGTTTTACGCCAATGCAACCTCTCGGTCCCACCGGTAGAGGAAAGTGTCCCCAGCTCAAGATCTTACATGTGCATGTAGATGCTCCCATCTTTATCTTCTTGAGCTGTGACGGAGACGGTTTCTTTGGATTCCGCATTGAACCCAACTTTTCCAGCCATTCCATTCTCTGATGTTTAGCGATTTTTGGATCAAATGAGAAGGAAGACTGACCAAGTGGTTTAATACCCTTTGTTCTTAACAGCTCCTCTGCCATTTCTATAACAATCTGATCAAAAAATGGCAGAGACTGTTTATCATCTCGCTCATACTCTGGAGGTCATCTTTGTTCTTAACAGCTCCTTTATTCATTTTCACCACAGACTCCTATGATCACAACGTATTTATTTAACCATACATTCAAATTTATACAGAATTATATTTAGCAAGCAGATTCACTACTCATTGGCAATTCATCGAACACCTTATGTGGAGAATTTCTTGTTATATTAAAAACAAATCATATAACTAGTTCTCAATCTCGATTTGCACCAAATTAACAAACATTCATGGTTTCAACATCAATTTCAATCATTTTCTACACATAAACACATAACACATGTAGCTAAACATAGAATTCAACTCATTTACACATATATGAAGAATTTCCATTGATTTCATCCATTCACCCAACACCCACATAAGCTCAAAATCACTAATCATCAATTGTCAACAATCTAAGTATTTAGCGACTGAAATTAAAAGGAATCTATGTTCATCTAGCATTCAAACACATCATATCAGCATTTCATTCAACAAAACTCATCATTCAACTCAAGAATACATCAATAAGACAATAACTAGGTTTCATACAGAAACTCACTTACCTAGTGATTATTATGCTTAGATGATGAAGGATTCAACCTAGAAACGAGATTAGGGCTTCAATTTCGAACTCCTATGGTTCAATTTGGTGAATTTTGGAAGAACACCTTCTTGCCCTCCTTGTTCTCGTCGCTTTCTCCCACCAAGGACCCAATTTCCAGATTTTGTTTGTAAAAATGACACATATACACCTTTAACCCCTAACTTACAAGCTCCACCTTTTGTCACTTTTAGCTAGGGGTGTTAAAAAAAAACGAATCCGAAACCGAAATAGAATTATCCGAAATTTCGAATCCGAAGTATCCGAAGTTTTGAATATCCGAAAATTCGGATATCCAAAATTTCGGACTCGCATTCGGGTATTGATTTTGAAAATTTTCAGATCCGAAATATCCTTTCGGATAGTTTTCGGATCTTTCGGATATTTTTCAGATATTTCGGATATTCGGATAATTTTCCCATTTTTTCGGATATTGGGGATATTTTTCGGATATCTCGGATAATTTTCGGATATTTCGGATAATTTTCGGATATTTTTTCGAATATTTTTTGAATACTTAGGATATCCAGAATATTTTCCTTATTTCTTTTTCTAAATTGATGAAATAATAAATAATCAAATCCGTTTCCGAAATTTCGGATATTCAAACTTCAGATGTCCGAAATTTCGGATACGAATTCGGATAGCGAAAATCAGGTATCCGAAATTTCGGATATCCGAACTACCAGATATCCGATCTTGAACACCCCTACTTTTAGCCGCCCAACTACTAGTTAGTATTTAACTAGTTAAAATCCACTTCTAACACCCAAACTAACTTACCACGTTAGTTTCTAACGAATAATAACTATTATTATTTACACATATTATTTACACACAATACATAATACACAACTTTCATTTAATAAACAATAATACGCGTTTATACGCGGTCACCCTAAATGGGTCGTTACATTACACATGTGCCTTTACCTTTTTATGTATCTCCAAAAAAAGATAATTAAAAAATTTAATATTAATAATAATAAATAAATAAAAGATTTAATAATTATAATATATAAATAAAGTATCGGAGCCGGGGTCTCCCTCGAAGCTGCCTTTCTAACCTATTAGGATTAGGGATAATACTTGTCTCAATCTCACGCTCTCAGGCCCTACTATTTTTGTATGATTTTTACTTGACATGTTTGTTTGTTTGGTTTTCAAATTGCCACATGTTCATTTGGATTTTAGACTTCTACTATTACGGAGCGATTATGATATCACTTTGATGAAATATGTCGGGAAGTATCAAGAGATTAAAGATTATGGTATCACTTTGATGAAATATGTCGGGAAGTATCAAGAGATTAAATACTACATTAAACATGCTGAATCCAGTTAATTCGTTCATGATATCACTGAACACAATTGTCTTTAAAGTAATGAAACAAGAGGCTTCGTAATAATTAAGAAGTCGAATTAAAGTTTTGAAATATTGATTCCACACCTAATAGCGGTAAACCAAAAGCCTTGTCTATAAAAAACGCACATTCATTTTGCTACAAATTAAAACAGAAATATTGATTTCAATGCTGGCAAAACAAGCCTTGCATTCATCTTTCTATATATAATCACCCATGCAATCAGGAGTGATTAGTCATTAGTTACACATAAGAATACCCAACTAACAAATTGCATAGTACCTTTAAGAGCATAACCAAAGACGATTGTATGTTTTCCATTCATCTTATATTTAGCACCCTAGCATGGTCTTCATTATACTGTTGGCCCCCATGTTTCCACTATTAGTAGGATAGAGAGAGATAACCGAAGACAATTGTATGAAGACAAAAGCGATAAAGACAAATCGAGAAACCTTAACGGAAGAAGTTTGGTGAGAGGAAGATATGAGATAAAAGAGTTAAAACTTGCGGGTAAAAGAGTCCAGATCCCAATCAATGTCGCAGTTTAAAAAATAGATGTCCCGAATCCAAGTCGTGCGACAACCAACAAATTTGTTTTACTAACTCAGTTTCCCACGCAAATAAGCTTGTTCATTTTGCATGAGATGTTGTAAAACATTATTCATTTCCTTCACTTTTAATATATGTAATAATTTAATGTATTCTTATCTCACTATCTGTCATAAGACTAAAACCCTTAATTCAACGAGAAAAGGTACTACTATATACACATGGCATACCCGCAAAGTCTAGATTAGACCACCTTGTGGTGCAAGGCTCCTCCACTTTATGCTTTCTGGGTGCACGAACTCCTGCTTCTTTACAAGACGATCCCAAAGAACGATTTCAAGATGAAGTAATACATTCAATAATCATCACAACAATGTAGTGCTTGTGGAAAATGAGAAATGAGGCGATCTTTAACGAAAGGAGGCCTTCAATCCAGAAATTGGTAGAAGAAGTCAAAAGTATTGGTTTTCTTTCGATAAGAAATATAAGAAATATTACATAAATTATGTAATTTGAGATGGAAGAATTGGTACTCTTTCAAGATTGTATAATATGTTTGTTTCTAGTGATATAATCTCCAGAGTTGCTTTTTCCCAACGGCCTTCTCGGGGCGGAGTCTTTTTTACAATATATATATGCCGTTTAAAAAAAAAAGACAACCTAATTTAAAGGCTGTTTGGCAACTTCTGAATTGTTAAGTGTTGAATCAGTAAGAGGTCTGAATCATTAAGTGCTGAATCAGTAAGAGGTCTGAATCATTAAGAGGCAATATAATGCTTAACCGTTCAGAGGAAAATGTCTAATGTCTGAATATTTCAAACATCTGCTCACGAAACAAACAGTCTGAACCATTAAGTGCTGAACCAGTAAGAGGTCTTGAACTATTAAGAGTCTGTTTTTTTTTTTTTTGAACAGCAAATAGCGTGACCATCCGGCCTCACCCTGGCAAACAGATTAGCCTTCCGCCCAGCGAAATCGCTGAAGCGTGGCGACCTCGCCCCACCAATCCAGGAGGAAACCCACTTTGTGGGAACACCCCCTAGCTCACCCAAGAACATTTTTTTTGCTCCGAGTGAGACTCCAACCTAAGACCTCCCACTTAAGAATTACTCAGGGTACCATTGAGACAAATGCCCATGGTTATTAAGAGTCTGTTAAAAGATAAAAAAAGAACCTCTTAATTTATTTGAAAAAATAAAACCCTAGATGGATGAAGGGTAAAACGGGAAATCAACATAGAAATCCGAAACCTTAACCATTAGCTTCCCTTCATCCAAGGACGCCGTTGTACGGGTCTCTAGCGGTCCACTTTTCGCTCCTTCATCCTCTGCACTCTGTGTTTTCTAGGGTTTGTTTTACGTTTCATCCTCAAAATACTCCTTCAATCTGATCGCCAGCAAGATGGAAGAGCTTACAGATGCAGTTCAGAACATAAGCATCAACGACCCTCATAAGAAGAATCGGATTCAGGTCTCCAACACCAAAAAGCCCCTTTTCTTCTACGTTAATCTCGCAAAGGTAAAATCTAGTTTTTTTTTTTCTTTTGTGATTTGAATCTGAATGATGTGTTATTGGAGACTGATTTTGTTTAATTGCAGAGATACATGCAACAGCATAACGAAGTGGAGCTTTCTGCCCTTGGAATGGGTGAGTTTTGCTAATTACTCTTCGTTTATTGATTAATTATACTTTTGCTACCTAATTTATCGTATTTTTCGATTTCAATGTTCATAGAATGTTGTTTTGTATGTGTGACTGAGGATTCTAGTTGCTGTGTTTATATCTTGTGAATCTGGTGTTTAATAAATTGTTTTAGACATGATAAACTGTGTTATTCTGTTGTGTAATCTGCTCGATAAAGTAGATTGTGTAACATTATCATTGTTGGCTAAAACTCTTATCTTCTGCTGTTGAAGTTGTTCTCTCAGTTGTTTAGATGATGGAAACCATGATTTAAATTTACATTTTTTATCTTGTAGCTGACTTATGGCTTCTTAAAATATTAATATTCTGTTTTTAAATCGCATGTTTGGCTGGTTATGTTGATATTTAAGGGAAAACCGCTGTTGATCGTCCGGCCAATATGGCTCTGTTTTGCAGTTTGAGATGTTTATAAAATTTTTCAGTATTGTTAGTTTGTTCATGATTATCATTTAATCTTGATGAATATTATTAGTCAGCTGCAAATCTTTAGTATTATATGTGAAGTTGTGATTTTGTATATAGTTTTTAAGTTAGTTATGTTTCTTTTTTTATTGGTATAAATAAGAGTCTAGTCGTGTAAATTTGTGGTTAATTTTAATATCAAAGGTGATCGCTTATATTAACTAGATTCGTTAACACGTTATTTGGATCATTTTGTTGCAGCCATTGCTACGGTTGTCACAATAGCTGAAATTCTTAAGAACAACGGGTTTGCTGTGGAGAAGAGTGAGTAATTTATATATATTTATATTATTATACTTTTTTTTTAAAAGGGCACTGTACAAATTTTGCATTTTGACATATGGGTATTATCTGTATTAACTATGATTAAAAACCATTCAGAGATTATGACATCTACTGTTGACATGAAAGATGAATCTCGAGGACGTCCCATTCAAAAAGCCAAGGTAAATTCGTTAAATTAAGATGATGTTATTTATTTCTGAAAAAATGTTGAATGTGACTTCATCAAATTTTAATCGATTCAAGAGTTCACAAGTCAATATTTTTGTAATTTAAAAAAAAAAAAGTATGTGCATTTTAGACAAGTTTATAGAATGTGCATTTTAGACAAGTTTATAGACTGTAATACACAAATTGGTTTAGTGATTTTCCTTTCTGTTACAAGTTGAAGGACTTTTTTTCTTTAGTATAAAATATATATTGGTTTTTTACGATAAAAATAAATTAAACGATAACTTATTGTCTGTTAGATTGAGATATTGCTTGAGAAGACGGATAAATTTGATGAACTGATGGCGGCTGCTGCTGAGGAACGGGGAGAGCTTGCAGATGGTGAAGAACATAGCTAAGGAATCTGAAATAAATTTTCAAAATATTGTTATTTGATAACGTTGTTTTTTTGGTGGGTAAAAGTAGTAGACTGTTGGCATAAACTCGATCTTGTGTCGTTGGCTTTATTTGCAGATGATTTTCTTTAGTTGGTGTTCTTCTTTTGAATGGTTTGGACTTTGGATTAGGTATTTTAGTGACATTTTGATGTCACTGAAGTCATATATTAATATTGTTATTTGTAGGGAAGTAAATAAGAGTTTATGAATTGGATTGGTGAGTCAGTCATTTACCTACGAAGATAACTTATTTTGAGTTTTTATCCGTTTTCCAAAACTTTGGTATTGAAACTATAATACAACTATCGGACATTATATATTCTCTGTTATAAAGAGTACACAAATTGTCTACATTGTTCGACTTTTGAACGTTGAACTGACCATATGAGTTGTGATTGCTCTGGGCATTTATCTTTAGAGAAAATTACCAAAATAATCAAACTTAACCCCTTTTTAACCAAAATAGACATGAAAAGCGTGGGGTAAAAAACCAAAATGCGCAGGCTAAATCTGGTTAACACTCCCTTCATATTTTGCCACCTACCATTTTGCTGGTTAATTTAGCCAGCGTTTTTTTTTTTTCAAAAGTATAGGCTAGTAGCCATCAAAATTAGCTGACGCTTTTTAGCCTGTGTTTTTAAAATTTAGCCTTTGTTTTAAAAAGCACCCGCTAAATTTTAAAAAGCGCTGACTAAATTTTAAAAAGCGCATGCTAAATTTAAAAAAGCGCATGCTAAATTTTAGCCTATGCTTTTTTGGAATTTAACCTCCAAAATTCATGTCTATTTTGGTAATAAAATGGTCAAACTTGATTGTTTTGGTAAATTTCACTTATCTTTATTATTGATTTGTTATTTAGAATAAGCTGCATATATGTATAATGTCCACACCATCTTTAGTAATTTGAACTAGAAAATTTCCCAAAAATATATTCTTAGGCATTGGACACGAGAAGCGGTTAACAATACCTCAAGTCAGATGCCTATAAGCATAGGCATATGTCTAGATACCAACAGTGAAAATAAATTGTAACGTGTGATATATTGTTTGCTACTGGATACGTATTCAATTGCTTATCAGACAACATAACTGAGTTATCTATTTTTAAAGAACATGTTGAAGGTTATATGAAGAAGGTTGATGATTTTCAAATTGTTGCGCCATGGACTACCAACAAAAGGGATAGGGTTGTGGAGATTCTTGGACACAACCAAAATAACAAACATCCGGTTAGAGTTCTTGTTACCTACAAGTCTAAAGATCAGGTTCTCACAAAAAGATGAAATCAAAATAAGAAGCAATTGCTAATACTGACAAAAAAAAAAAAAAATTAAAAAAATAAGACAATGTCAAAATTGCAAAGAATATGGTCACTATGCCTCTACTTGTAAAGTTAATATCAAGAACCAAACGGGGGAAGGTTCATTTGGTACAAGGTTCAAAAGTTCAAAAATTTTCTATTGAAGTTTTGAAGTTTGACTGAGTTTAGATTATGAAGTTTTGAGCATTTGTCTATGGTGTTTTTTTAAGAGGCTATAACACTTTTTATTTTATTGAAATTTTAGAATTATGTGATTATATTACACAGTGTTTTTTTTCCGGGTTTTATAAAAGTTTTTTGATATACATCACATGGTGTTTTTTCCTATGTGAATTTAACATATGGCGTTTTTCTCTGTGGTATTTACATATCATGCATATTAACACGAGCATATTACGACGATAATATTAAACACCATAATGTTAAACACCATTATATTACACACCATAAGATTACATTTAAAACAAGCTTCCTGGTTTCCAAACTAAAGTCACGCATTACATCCATCAAACACCATATCCACAAACCACATGTACAAAAACCTCCCAAAAAACCAACACCCTAAACCATCAGACATACTACGAACATCATAGACCATCACACATTCCCAGTCTCATCAAGGTATTGCATAATTTCGTTCAATATTTTATCCACGGAGCTGTTGTTTTCTTTGTTTTATTCAAATGCTTCCTTGATCCGACAACGAGGGATTCATCAATGGCTGCTTGACGTTTGAAGTATTCAATTGCCGCGTCCCTTTCGGGGCTCTATCTCATCACCATGAGCCTGAGAATCGTCCTTGCATCCTTAACCTCGTCCCCACTCGCCAACAAACAGACGCATCCTTAACCTCTGGTGTTTTTTGTTGACTGATTGAGTTTTCACGTGAAGATTCTAGCGACGCCATTGTTGTTAACCAAGTTTTTTCTTTCACGATATTTTATTTTTGGGTATGATACGGTTGTATGCATGGAAGTTTATGTAGTAAGGTCTATCAAATATCTATGAAAATTTATTTATGTCGTTAAACTTACACTCAAGTTTAATAACATTTATGGTGTAGTTAGGGCAGATGTATGAATCAGCTACTATTTAATAATTGAGTTTACTGTTTTCCTCCCTATAAATAATATCGAATGTCTGAGGTGTTGTATACCTCCCTTGACGTATTTGAAAGAGATTGTTTTTTTTTTTTTTGTGATGTTATGTTTTGTGGTGTGAATTATTCCTCATTTAAATTATGTATAATATATTTTTGTTCCTATTAAGTGTTTGTGTTTTGTTTTTGGTGGTGTGTTTATTTGTATTTGTTTTTTGAATTAGTAAAATAAAAAATAATTGGTTTTAATATTTTATTAATTAGTCAAAAGGGTAGGTTATTAATGCTTAATAGTTGTCACAACAAGTTTTCTAACCATTAAATATGGCGTTACTTTTTCAATTACATATGTCATTACTTTAACAACTTTTATACCATCCTTCTATGGCGTCAATTTGAGAGGTTATCATATATCTAAACCAATATAAGAACACATGGCTTCATTAATATCAATATTTAATTTCATATTTAAATAAACATTGTTCGTTACATTGTTGTTAAAAACTGTAAAATAATCATATGGCGTTTTAAAAAGTTCAAACTTACTCTAACCATTTGTTGGCTAAATTAAAGAAAAAACCAGAAAATCCATCATGAATCTACATGCGCTTCAACTCTGCCTTGTATTTCCATCTCTACATTTAGTTCAATAGTTTTTCTTTCTTTCAAGGACAATTGCTTGTATCTTTTAAAATCATCTATCACCGATACTTTGCGATCACTTAGTTCATGCAACAAGATTTTGGTGGCGTATTTTTCTCTTAAATTAGAGAGTTGTTTCTTTTGCTTGTCCTTCCTTCATCTTTACTGCACAATCCACACTTCAATTTAGACATGCTTTTTTCCTTCATACGCCTCCATGTGTCTCATCGCAAACACTCCACAATCAATCTTGTTTTCTTCCGTTCTCCATCTCATTGCTAATCGAACAATAAGTGCATTCTTAATACCTTTATCACTAGGATGAGAGTTTTGTATCAAGTATACCCCAAATGCATCTCTATGTGAATTGTCAATTTTTTCAATATGGTGTTCAGTATATTAAAAATACTTAGAATATATAATAATCAACAATTACCATTATTTCAGCAGGTACTTCATATTGTTTTTTTAATCCCCATCTTTGGCTGACATGCACTGTTTTCGGTGAGTTTAACAGTAATATTTTTTAGATTGAAGCACATTAGATATAAATGTTTGTGGCGTATTACATGCATGATCACCATATCAGCAAAACTAAGATTTGGCTTGCCAACTTCTACAAGAACAATTTACATATTTTTTTTGAATTCAGCATTGATTTGATCCACATGTTTGAAGTCAAATTAGTCTTATATTGGGGCCGGTCTGACAATCAACCCTTCAAATCAATTTGTGTTGATATAGTTTGTGTGTGTGGTGCTGATTATGAACTTACATATGTGGACATGTTTGAAGTCAAATTAGTCTTATATTGGGGTCTGACAATCAACCCTTCAAATCAAAATGTGTTGATATAGTTTTATGTGTGGTGTTGATTATGATCATACGTTATGTTTCTTTTTGCTGTGAAAGTTGATTATTTGTGTGGATCAACATGTGTGTCAGTCAAGTAATGGGGCCTAATGCTATTAAAAAAAAGTAATGGGGCCTAATAAGCCTCCACTTAATTAGATTAAAATGGGTGTTTGCATGATGAAGATTCTAACGATGTGTGAATAATTGTGTACTGATTTGCTGTAGGTGAACTTTGGGTCCCGGTCATTAGGGTGATAAAGTAGGCTCTCTTTTATGGTCGGCAGCGTTAATCTTAATTTGGGAAATATAATATATTTATGTTACGGAGAATGTGTAAGACTTGTATTGCATCTAAGAGAAATTTACAAATGCATGAATGGTTTGGCCAAATGAAGAACTCACCTATTTATACATCTCCACCTCCTAAATAGACGGTTAGGATAATCTCGATCTAGCGGCTACAATTGTGTATCTATAGAACTATTCTAAATAAATATGTAGAGATTTACAAGGCTTCAAACTCTAGAGAATTCTTCAAAAGTCAAGTAAACAGAGGGAAAGACTAGGGTTGTTTATAAAGTGTCGAAATTGTTTAAACTACTCAAATTAAAGCAAATCAGCCGATTTGATGTTTATACGGTTTGGCTTCATGGTTTTTAAAACATTCACATCTCGTTTACGTTCTCCTATTCAATTAAATAATATTTTTTTATATTTTTATCATTACATTTTTCTATTCAATTCAATTAAATTATGGTTTTATACATTTATCATTACTTTTTCTGTCTCCCATTAAATTAAATGAACAATGTTTTTTCTCTTTATTTACATATTTATCAAATTTTCTATCTCTCTTCACTGACAACTACTTTTAGTCAATCAAAAAAATTTAAACTCACATATTTTTAAAGAATGGAATGTAAGTAATGTTGGGTATATGGGTTCGGAACTTGGAATTGTCATATAACGTACTATACCGACGTTTAACTTTTATTTTTTATTTATCATAATATCTACACCTTTCTGTATCGTTAAAAAAATAGCACAAACTAATGATATAAATCCTTTATAAGACTGACCCAAGAGGACTAAACCAGTTTTGCTGGTTAGTCAGCCCAACCGACTCGACCACGCAAATTATGTAGTTTTCAAAACTATAGCTAGAGGATTGACCCCGAGTTTTCATTAAAACTGTACGAACTAGACCGTGATCACTCCATAGGAAATAGGAATGACTACATACAATAACTTTCTTTCCTAAACCTCATCAAAGCCAAGCAGCCTTATTGTGATTGAAGGGTGAACTGCATATCTTCTCTTTAAATTTGTAAGTTTTATATTTTTTTCAAAATAAAAGTATCCAATGGATAATTAACAATGCTCTTCAAGCCATTAATGAAATATGCAATTTTACAAATATTAAGGGAGCATTTTTTATTATATAAGATGTTGGGTCTAGGAGTAAATGTGTTTGGAACATTGATAACAATAGTGTTTTCAATTGGGATATAAAAAATGGTTGGAAATCCAAATTACAATGCTGTATACACACTTCATATGTATAATAATAAAATGATTCTTAATAGCTACGTGGATACATGTAACATGTGTCACCGTCACTATATGAGATGTTTCTTATAAGTTTTAGAGTTTTCTTTTAAACCCACATTAAAATGACATCATTACTATGAATCTTGATCTTTATGATCGTGATTTCGAATATTTTATTAAAAACCTCTTGATCTAAGAAAAGAAACATGGGAGTTCGGTGTGATGGGCCTTTACTGGATCATGGAAAACTTGGGTCCATCAAAGGCTTTGCCAGAAAGTCTAAGACTGGTGGTTTTTATTTTATTTCGAGTAAATTGTTAAATTCGTCCTTATTGTTTGCTGACTTTTGCCAATTTCATTCAAAAAGGTTTTCCTTTGCGAAATTCGTCTATGTGGTTTGCTGACTTTTGCCAGTTTTATCCAAAAAACGTTTTTCTTTGCCAAATTCATCATTGTGGTTTGCTGACTTTTTTCAGTTTTATCCAAAAAAGTTGTTTTTTGTATCTGGACCCTTAAGGTTTATCAACGCGACTCATTAGTTGTTTTCTCGTTTTCCGCTTCGTTTAAACTCCGTTTCGCGTGCGGCTTTCTTTTTCGTTCACGATTTCCTGTTTTCTATCTAACCTCATTGGTTATACCTGCTGAATAGGTATTTAGATTTCAGATCTATGGAATGATGTATCGTTCTATGTGTAACTTTCGTATCGTCACTCGTATCTTTATTTCGCTTACACTCTAGCTAAAGATTTGTAATACATATTAGAACATAATAATGATATTTATTTCATATAAATATTGAATTAAATTAGCGTAACGATGGGATTACAAATAGTACAAGGTCAAAATTTGATCAGAATGACACCGGAAAACGACCATTTGTAATGCCCATCTTTTGATTTTGCTTGTGCAATTGACCATACTTCAGTAGAAATATTAGGGATTAAAAAAAACGAATTAAAAAGAAATTGAAAAAAGTCATAATTACCCCTCATTTTAACATTAAAATAGGATGGGTTTATGTTTTGGATGAAAATGACAATTTTTGATAAAACTTAAGGGTCCAGATACAAAAAAAAACTTTTTTGGATAAACTGGCAAAAGTCAGCAAACCACAATGACGAATTCGGCAAAGAAAATTTTATTTGGATGAAACTGACAAAAGTCAACAAACCACAGGAACGAACTTGACAATTTACTCTTTTATTTTTGTTATATATATTTTAGTGCACTAAACCTTATATAAAGTACTAGCTTAAAACCCGTGTAATTACATAATCAACAACCAATTTTTTTTCATTGAAACGTTGTATATACATATTAAGTTATTATGTTACAAAGACTCAAAATAAATTGATGTTGGACGTTTCTATGTCTCTAATTTGTGGTTTGAGTTCTAAGATGAATCAATAAAAACTTTTTAAATATAAAATTATATTAATTTAGTTAGTTATTATTTAAACATAGTAAGTTGTAGTTATCGTCCCTGATGTTTGTAAGGGCTTAATAGTTTTTGTCTCTAACGTTAGGGATGACTTTTGCTAAGGGTGAACTGAAATTGTTAAGAATTGTAAACACCAGGGATGAAAAGTCTGTTTAATATTTTAAATATAAACGATAAATATTTATATAATATTATATTTAAATGATTTTAAACTTAAATTTATTTTAAAATCAATATTATTCAAATATGAGTTGATAATGATTAAATTAAATAATTCATAAAATTTTCAAAAATTAAAAAAATGACATGTGACAATTTATGGTATGTTTTATTAGAGGTTATTTAGTTTCCAAATGCTGTAGCAAGTTAAAAAAACATGAAAAATAACAAACATTTGACTTTGAACGACAAATAGAAAATATGATATTCATAACAAAGCTTTAAATTAAAAAAATACATACATGCACATGCACGTAATATGAACTTATAAAAGGTTTGGTAGATTCGATTCAACCATGAAAATACTTCAAATTGAATCGAACACTTGCTAATGGAAACACGAATCATTGGTACACAATTTGAGATTTTGTGTCTGTCTCTTTCAAATAATGAATGTGATGAAATTAAACCTTATGCCTTCAAAAATAAATAAAGAATGATGATAAAAGAGAATATAATTAATAGTATAATTTTTTTTTATCTATGTCAAGTCGTCAAGATACATAATACATCAATGTCGTGGCCTGTGTTTCACCATTATCATATCCTAGAGAACTAGAGTTGCTCTCTTAAGATGTAACTCAATTTTTAAAGAAAATAAATATCAATAACAAGTGTGACGTCACCAAAACAAATAAAACACTTACGTCATAAAAAATAAAAAAACTAGACTCTTGCACTGAAGTTGCTAAATTTAACGGAGTGTGATTTACCGAACGATAAACAAATAAACATATTCCACAATTAACATTCGAATGCATACGTTTGTGAGGATCTTAGTTTTTAATCTTTCGTTTTGAAGATATACATGTTTGTTGGAGATCGATGTTTATAATACAAAATAAGAAAATCATCAAAAATGTAATTTTGAGCCTTTGATTAAACAAATCAATGGTTATGGGTTATTATTTTCCTAATCGAATGCACCATCTTGTGGAAACAATTCAAACACATATATTGCGCAATTTAAATCTGTAAAGTTCGAATACTGTTACATTTTCTAGGTTTGTTACAAAAAACAGTTGATATCAATAGAATAATATTTTTAAATGCATGTGATCTTGCATACCAATAATTTGAGATTTTAATCATTATACAAATAAAATAAAATATGTAATAGAAAACGCGAACACGTACCATTCATTTTTATAAAAGGTCAACTATCCCACTCACCAGTCACCACATTCTGTGAATCCATTTAAGGTTTAGACTTTAGACCAAGTTACTGTTAAAGAGGGTCTACCTGCGGATTGTGTTTCCCTGTTATATATATTACAATTACAAATTTCATAGACTAACATTAATTAAATGAGTTGATTCAAATCTAAACTAACTTTAATTAGTTTTTTATGTTAATCATTAGTAGAGGGTTTGTTTTGTTAAAAGTTAGACTTAGGGGTTTTCGTGTTCAGCGTGACTGTTAAACTTCTTTTCGTGTTTCCCACTTCGTTCAAGCTCCGTTTCGCGCACGGTTCTTACATACGTTCACGATTTTGAATTTTTTTTTATCTAACCTCATTGGTTTCACCTTCTGGAGAGGCGTTGAAATATTGGATCTATGATACGTGTCATCGTGTTAAGTGTATCTTTCGTATCGTCGCTCGTATCAAAATTTATTATACACTTAAAAGATCCAAAATATGTATTAGAATATGATAAAACTATTTATATCATATAAATATCGAATTACATTAGCGTACCATATAAATTACTAATGTTATAAAGTTGGAATCTAATCGTAAAAGTGATACGAGCGTTATAACATTAGTAATTTCAACGGTACATTAATGTAATTCGTTATTTATATGATATAAATACTTTTATCATATTCTAATACGTATTTCAGATCTTTTGAGTGTATACAAATTTTGATACGAGCAACGATACGAAAGATACACATAAAACGATGAACCGTATCAAAGATCCGATATCTCAACACCTCCATAGGGGGAAACCAATGGAGACAGAGAGGAAATGCAAAATCGTGAACGTATGCGAAAACCGTGCGAGAAACAGAGCCCGCACGAAGCGGAAACGTAAAAAGAAATTTTAAGAGTCGCGCTGAACACGAAAATCCCCCTAAGTTTAACTTTTGACAAGACAAACCCTCAATTAATGATTAACAAGGAAAACTAACTGAAGTTAGTTTAAAGGTAGAGATATGAATCAATTAATTTAATTAAAAGTTGTCTAGTATAGTTAATGAAATTAAAGGTTGAAATTTGTGATTATTAATAAACATAAAGGTTGAAATTTGTAATTTAGTTTACATATATAATAAGCGATATATAATGGTATCATTAAGTACCTTTCACTTATAAAAATGAGTATGTTTAAAGCTAAAGATAAATCTTCCTATACTAATAAACAAAAATCTCAAATGACACTTGCCTTAATTCTAAGGCTTCTAATCTCATACTGACACTTGTCATCACCATATTAACTCTATAATTTTGTTAAAAATTTAATTACGGAAAGTTAATTAATGGTTTTAATTACGAGAACTAAATTATGTGTGTTACATATATACAACTCTTTTTCATGAGGTTAGTCAAATTAAAATTTTAAATTTTCAACTAAAAATATATTGATTCTTTATTTTTTATTTTTCACGGTTAATTATTAATATTGTTTAATAATTATTTAATAATTATTTTAGTTTTAAAATTATATTTAAATTCTAATATTTTTATAGCTCATTTTGTATAATTTATCAAAAATTTTAACATCGATTACATATTTACATTAAAATATTTTAACATTTTAAATTACATATCAATCTAAACAATTTCTAAACCTTTATTCATTAACATTTTAAACCTATTATATTTTCAATTCTATATACGGTGCAAAATAACGTTTTCTACGTGCTTTTCAACTTTATTATGTAAAATAGTATATATTTGAAGGTTCGTTAACCGTGATTGCTTCTTTATTTTAAAAATTACATTATTTTCTTATGAACATATGCTTTTAGTTAACATTGAAATTTTATTTAGTCCGTGTAGCACACGGGAAATTAACATATGTCATATAAACTTTTATATTAAACATAATATAAAATAAATGCTTAAAAAAATATAAATTTATACGTCGTGTAATACACGAGAATCTCACCTAGTATAGATATATAATACAAATTTGAAACCGTTAAAAAAAAAAAAAATTTTGGAGAGCATGTGGCCCAACCATTTGTCATCACATTTGTTAACAGTAACACTTATATGTACATGTATCTATAGGTATTCTGAGATGATACTATTCATCTATTACAATTTGTATAATAGATATAATTTGAATTATGTGTCGATTGCAAAAAAAAATTAAAAATAAATATATGAAATAATATAAAGTTTCATAATTACTAAATTTAAGACAAATTGAAAAAAAAAAAAACTAAATTGTAGCAAATATCCATATATCATTTGGCACAATCAATTATAAATATTTACGAAAAGTTACATAAGTTGAAACAATTCTTGAAAGTTTTGATTGAATTAATTAGAACAGAAACTTTGTTTAGTATTTTACAAATTTAACCTTTATATATATATGTATATGTAGGGCTTGGATATTAAGCAATCATTTTTATTGGAGAAAACTATGTAAACCTATCATGACTGATTTATCGTGTTTTCCGACTTTGTGTTTTAAATAGGCACATTTTGCCTATGTGCCTTTGGTGAAGTGGCATGGGCTTTTCGCTTTCCTTTGGGAGGTCAGAGGTTCGAAACCCACGGAGGGTTTTACAGTCTAAAAAGCTGTTTCCACCCGAACGGTTAAGCAGGGACGCAAGGTTCCTCTATCACCGCGAGTTTAGCTTCTAGGGGTAGTAGTGGTCTGTGCTCGCAGCACGTAGAGGTCGGATCGGGTCTGTTAGCCGTTAAAAAAAAGGCACATTTATGACATTTTTTGTCTGTTGGGTTTAATTATCTGTTTATGGCATTTTTCTACTAGTGTTTTAATTGAACATTTGTATGATGTTTTTTCCACTAGGTAGTTAATTTACGAACATATGAAAAAACACCATAAAAATGTTCAGTTTAATAAATAGTTGAGAAAACTTCTAAAACGAATAAGAGCATTCACAGTAACTTCCTCATCCTCATCTATACGTTTTTCAATTAAATAATTTTTTTTAAAATTTTTATCATTATCTTTTCTCTCTCATTCACTCACAATCACTTTAAAAACTATTAAATTAACACCATTATCTTTTTCTTCCGATCATCAAAATCTCCATATTCATATTTTTTCCAAATTTTGGGGGATAGGCAAATAAAACCCAAAATATTTCTCTCTCCTCTACGAACAACCACTCCCAACCATATCCAAAATTATGCATATTACACTCGCATAAATTTTAGGAAAGCAACTGTGAATGCTTTAAGATTATGAATACCGAGTTTAAGTTGTTGTTTGTTTTTTGTAAAAAAATATATCAATATTATACTCATTAGAAAGATAAAAAAAAATATTTGATGCAATTTCAAAAAAAATATTAATGTATAAAAAAGTTATCAATGTTTTAAAAAAATATGGAATTAGCATGTGAGTTACATATGCATCCTTCTTTATTTGTTGACTTCTATTACCTTTACACCATATACATATGTCATTCATTTGTGTTTTTCTAGACTTTATAGGCTTTTAAGCCTTTTTAAAATGTATTTCTCTTATATATATATACAGGGTGAGATTAGGCTAAAAAGTGTAAAAAGTCTAAAAAGTCGGATAAAAAATATAAAAAGTCGGGTCAAACGAACTTCGATTGACCTCATTCCGGCGGCATTAGAACCGTCTTCTCGAGCCCTAACTAAA
>WOUH02000031.1:2548334-2562724 GCA_009936405.2 Stevia rebaudiana | reverse complement strand
CCACTAATATACTATCTCTATAATATAAAGATTTCACTCACATAAATTATAGAGACCCAAATGTGAATGCTCTTAAGCATATCATTATAAGTTTATATTTCAAGATTTTAAATAAACAAGTTGTTATTATCATTAAAAAACTTAAAAGATAACATAAACTTTGAAAGTCATTGATACGCATATTAATATAAAAACCTTTGTAAACCTAAATACATTAATATATATAGTATAACTTTACTAAGTGATACAACAAGAATCATACCGTAAGTTCAAGTTGAGTAAACCTGGTTTTTATGTTATTTTGATATTATATATATTAAAAATGCTTGCTTATGAATAGTGCTAGTGTTGTAGAAATTGTTGGACGCTAGTCAAACGGCGAGGTGATGAGTAGGGATTAATCGGGATTAGTTGGGATTAATCGGATTGAAAGTTTTATATATAATTCTTAAAAACTTTATATATAATCATATGAATATGAATATAATACTTTAAAGTTCACAAAAATAAGTCAAACTATGTAATTAAAATCAGTTTTGTTCAATTGTAACCACATTTGTTTAAGTTTTAACCAAAATCACGATGTGGAAGAGCATCTATTTTGATCGACGCGACTGATTAATGATAATCGGTCATTAATCGGCGAGGGGAAGATTAGCGATTAATCGGAGGATCATCGGGATTTTTACAACCATGATTAGTGCTATGTATAGACTTTGAAGCAAGGCAACAAGTAATCATGCTTATACATGCTAATATTTGCATCAATATTTGTCAAGTCTTGCTTCTCAGTTTTGGTGGGGATTGACCAGATTTTTCTCATACTATATTGTGTGCCGTGTTTCTGACCTTATTGACCGATCCCAAATACTGATGACTCACTCAGCATTGCTGTCACATCCACTGCCGGCGACGGAAACACCGACGTGACACAATTCTTCAAAAGCTCATGAAATTCCTGTTAAAGTTTAAATATATTATCGAAATTACATTATCATTTCAAATAAACCAAATTGTTCAACGGTACAAAACAAATTCAATTGAAATTTAACTAAGTTCAAAGCAATTCTATGTAATCATATAGTGGCTTTAATCTAGCTTTTACCTTAAACATGTTAAAAACAAGTGTTAACTACAAAAGTAGTTGGTGAGTCACATAAATTTTGGCTCACTACATTATTTTATGTAAATAATGTTGTTATAATAGATTTGCAATTCATATATGTATAAAGTAAGCATGCATTTATGTAAAATCCAAACAACCTAAGCAAAGCACTATGATAAGGGCAATCTTAACACAATGTCCAAAGACATGAGCTAGATTGTCAAGGAAGTCTTGTGTTGTGACTCATGATCATTTGTCTAACAGGTACAATGAGGAATTGTAACGCCCTAAATTTTGAATATCTTAATTACAAGAATTAGAAAAGCTTCAATAAGTCCTGAATTTTAGAATTGAGAGATATCAAGAATTCTCACTATTTCTTAGATTCCTGGACCCAATTCAATGAAATCTTTTTTTATTCAAAAAAATCTGCTTATAAGTTGTCAATCGAAAGAAAAAAAGAAAGGATATGGATAAATGGAAGGATGAGAGAAAGAAAGAAAAAGCAAATTTCGGTCTTAGGACAAGTGTAATATCAACGGTACGCTAATGTAATCTTAAATTTATGTGATATAAACACTTTTATCATATTCATATACATGTTTATAATCGTTTGAGTCTATGCAAAATTTTGATTCGAGCGACGGTATTAAAGATACACGTAAACCAATGAACGTTTAATAGATCCTATATCCCAACACCTCTTTAGGAGGTGAAACAAATGGGGTAAAATAGAAAATGGAAAATCATGAGCGTATGCGAAAACCGTGTGCGAAACGGAGTCTGAACGAAGCCGGAATTGCGAAAACAAGTTTTAACATTCACGCTGAAGTGGACCAACCACACGCTGACACGTGTAGGGCCATGTAGAAACACCCGAGATGAGTCATTAGGACACGTGGCATGCTCAGGAGACACGTGGAAATCGTCTGCCAAGTGGTAGGCAACGGACAATCCACGCAGCGACACGTGTCAAGTCCTAAATGATCCTTCTCCTTAAAAGTCACGCAATAAGCGCAAGGTTAAGCCTTTAATTCGCGCGATACCTCTTTTACGCGCAAGGTTAAGCCCTTTCGCATATAAATAACAGATCACGGATCTGCTCGATTCCACACAAAAATTTCGTTCTCTAAACCTCCTTTACGACCAAATACACTACTATACTCATAGTGGAAGAAGAAAGGTGCTCGGGAATCGTCGGAAGACTCTATGGAAGTTCTTGATAAACGTGCAAAATTGGGATTCGGGGACAACTTGTTAGGAGACTAGGATACAATAAGATGAGTTCTTCGAGCCCTTTTTAACTGTTTTAAATAATTTTTGGGCCTGATATGCATAAATAATTGTTTTAAGGTCTTAAATGTTTATGTAATAATGCATAAATATTGTATTTTGAGTATAAATACATAACATTTGACGAGTTTAGATATGATGTTAGTTTGTTTGTTTTACTTTTTGATGTTAAAAGAATGTTGAATCTGCTTTAAGTATTAAGGTTGTCAGGATTATCGTTTGTTATAGCAAATATAGACTTTCATGTATTAAAAGTGTGATGGCTGGGTTCGCCCTACATACGCCCTATATATAAACATCGTCAATCTAATAGAAGTATATTCAAGTTAGACTTATGAAAAACTGACACGGTAGAACAATGCTTAAATCAAATCAATATTGTATTAAGGTAGTCAAGTATGAAAGGGATGTGAGTTAGTTAAATAGGTTTGTGGACCTATAGTGTATAAACCGAATATTTGTAAAACGGGTTGTTTTGACAAAGAAAAGGGCGATGGGCGCGTTTGATTTTAGGGATTGGGTTAAAGATTGTGTGTGCAGTAAATACCTGTACCCTATGCTTGATCTTTTATACATGTCTTAATTTTAAGACATTTCATACTCTCTTTCTTCTATCTATATTAAGGTATTAGATATGTGGTGCTCTATTTTATAATCCACATAGAAATATTGGGTGGCGTTGAAAGAGCATTTCATGACACACCTAGTGTGACTAAACCGGTTATGATAAGCATGTATAAATATATATATTCTTTTACGCTTCCATTTACAAGTTGTAATATGTATGAAAGACGATATCATAACTAACAGAAAATATTGACTAAGTATATGGGAATTAAATACATACTTATTCCCAAAACATGGATGTTGGGAATATAAATATTTATAACATCGTAAAATAACTAAAAATTATAAGGCTTCACGAAAACGTTCATGCATGTGTACATTATTATCCCTATATTTTGTAAGCTTAAAGTGTATATTTTCACACACTATGAACTAACAAAAAGACAAAATAAATAATAACACATTTACGATGTCTTTTGAAAAGATCGTCTTAAATACTCAATTACACCAAAATGACCTTATTTCTATAATCGTTGTGTTAAAATCCTATTCTACATAAGTGAATAGATATATGTGAGTATACATATCTTAAACTTCATATTCAATAAATATAAACAAACGATTAAAAGTTTATCATCATCTCATACATGAAGTCGATACTAAAACTCAAGTAGAACTTATTTAATTGTAACAGCCAAGTAAGATCATATGAGTTCACGACCCCCTTTTTTATTATTTTTCCTTTTGAGGGAAAATACATGCTTAATTACTAGTTCTCGTTAACTATTATATGCTTTTTTACAGTTTTCAACAATGAACTCACACTTATTTACAATTATTAGTAAATACAACGACCTCATACTTATTTATAATTCTCAGTAAATACAACGACCTCACAAGTCACAGTAAAACAACCTCACAAGTTACGGTAAACAACCTCACACTTATTTATAGTTTCAGAAAATACAATGATCGTCTAGTCAATTACCGTTCCCAAGGACTTCACCCTCTCTTACATTTTCCATAAGTTTCAGGTTCACTTATAGTTCTTGTTGAACTCGAAGATTTGACATTCATAGCTTCCATTGGATACAAACGATTCACATTCACTTATAGTTCTTGCTGAACTCCAAGATTTCACACTAATAACTTCCATTGAATGCAAATGATTTAGATTCAGTTACAGTTCTCGTTGAACACAAAGATTACATACATTTGGAGTTTCCTTTGAACGCCAGTACGGTTTTCTGATTCCATTATATTACATAAGTGGTTACATGCTCAAGTCCCCTCAATATCGGACCGTTAAAATAATCAGCTAGGTAATCATGAATAGTACTATCGAATCTGACAACCCCCACCCGCGTTAGTCACGCTAACATTGATTGTAGGTCAAAATGGGTGCATTATTATCCTAATCACTCATGTTTGGTAAACATGATAGGGGCGATAACACACTCAATCAGTGTCGCTTTTAGTGTGCTTATGGTAATATAAATCATTGTTTGGCCAATATGCAAATCATAGAAAGTATTGTTGTTCACATCTAGCACAACAGTTAATTGCTATTAGTAAAGTTGTCTCATCTAATTCCAAAACAATTTACAGTTATTTACAACCATTCCCAGTCATTCACCACAATTTTATGCTCTTTCCAAAGCAGCCATAGCTAATTCCAAAGTAGTTACAGTTATTTGTAGTGATTACAACTTATTCATAACCATTCATAGATACTCACCATAAATTACTATTATTACTGATTACAACTAATTCGCACATCGTTTATAGTTATACACAATGTTTTACAACTACTCAAAATGGATTTACAACTAATAAATTGATGATCTTAATGTCACTTACAAAGGTTTTACACTTGTAACTAAAATATGTGAACTCACCAACATTATTATTGACCTGTTTTGTGCATGTATTCTCAGGTAATTAAATTAATTTGGCGTTTAATTGATTTTTAGCATGGGTTGCACTATCATATAGGGACACATCTGCTTTTGGACATTTAATGTTATTCAAGTGTCGTAGTTAGATGACAATTATCATTTGTCTATCCCACGAAAACCTTTAATATTTAAAGTATGATTATGTAACTAGTGATTTTGTATGTCTGTATATGTGATGGATGTTGGTTTCTTTTTATTAATAAATATGAGTTTGTTGGCTGCTAAAAAATAGTAACTATTATGGAGTTCTATTTGGCATTGTAGAAATCTTTCTATATGAACGTACCTTCCAATTATCATAACTTATTGGGGATGCTTTTTATACATTTTCGTAGTACAATAGTACCACCTCCATGCTTAATACAAACCATAGGTCGTCACTCAAACTTAAGTTTAAGTTTAAAAAAACACAGCTTGTATTTATTAATAAGAAATATGTTTACAAATACAATACAAATTGAATTCAAATCTATTCCTTGGGTATTACAAAACACACTTCTTATTTATATATTTTTGTACATGGCAACAAAAACAAAATCACACAATTATCAAACACATCTTTCAAAATTCAACAATTTTCCATCTCAATTTTAGCTGATGCTTGACCCTTCACTTTCTTGCACCAAGCTGCACACACCAGAAAAGCCCCAAAATTTATAGCACATAAAACCGTCAATAATCCATAGAACAAATCAAGTCTTCCATTGTTAATATTATCAGCGAGCCACCCATTTCTGCCATTGTTTCCGGTCACCTTCTTCACCACAGACACCAAGAAACTGCTCATGAAAAACCCTAACGACAGCGTTGTCAAAAACAAACCAGTGCTCATCGTTTTCATCCCTTTCGGTGATCGAGTTATGAAGAAATCAAGCTGACCGGTGTAGATCAAAGCCTCACCGGCACCCACAAAGAAAAACTGTGGGACTAAGATGAACACACTGATCGGTAGAGGCTCCGACGACGAAACCGGATGGTGTTTAGCGACGGATAATCTTTTAACCTCGAAGAGTGCCGCTGCAGCCATACCTAACGTCGATAAACCGAGCCCGCATGCGATTCGTTGTAAATCGGTGAACCCTGGTGTTCCTTTCCATTTCTTCCAAAGGGGAATGATTAGACAATCGTAAACGGCGCATGTTAGCAAGATGGCGGCGACGAAGAACACGGTTAGGGATCCGGCGGGGATTTGGAAACCGGCGACGGTTCGATGCATGGTGGCTGCTTGTTCGACGGAGAAGGTGATCATTTGGGCGTAGGTTGTCCAGAAGAGGATTGTGGTTGCCCAAACTGGTAATAATCTGATCATCATCTTCACTTCTTCGACTCTTGTTAAGGTGCATAGGTTCCATGGATTTGGAGAGTTTGAAGTGTTTTTGTCGATGTCGCCATCGACTACTATTGCAGCCTTGTCCAAACAACTACGAGGAAATAAATGACAATTAATGAACAAATAAATTTTGGAATAAAATCTTATGTCCTAAATATATAAGAGCAGCCGAAAAGTGTACATGTGTAGAGACGAGATCAAATACGAAGGATGTTTATTGTAAGAGAGTAGAAAGGATTTTAATATTATTATAAACGACTCAAACGAACTCCAATTTAACTTATTTCACCGGTGTTAGATCCGTTTCGCCGAACCCTTTCATCTTATATTTTAGGGTTTAGTTTTAGGGCTAGATATTTTGGGGGATGGAATGGGGTTAGGGTTTTGGGAGTGGAGGTGACGGTTTTAGGCTTTTGGGGGGTGAGGTGGGGGCTCAAGTTTTTGGGGGCGGTAAAAGGTTTGACGAAATGGTTCTAATGTTACTAGAATGAGCTTAATTAGGGTACATTTGATACCGTTCCTACTCCCTCTTACTATAAGACACCCTTTTCGTATAGCCTCACCTCATGGGTGTAATAAAGATTCTTATTTGTTATTGGAGAGTACGTTCAAGTTTGGTGGTAAAGAAAATGTGTAGATTTACGAGTAATAGTAATGTATAAGTTTGTTGCTATAAAATATTCAGTGATTTATATAGATTGGTTGAAAGTGTTTACTGATGAAATATATATAAAAAATGATAAAGTAGCATACCGAAACTGATTTGTGTGATAAATTCTAGAACCCTCGGGGGTATTTTCGTACAACAAGCCAGAATCATAAGGAAGATCCATCCTTCTCTTCTTTATAGCCCCAACAATCACTTGAAAGATTTGCACAATCGGGCTTCCTTGACTCTTTTTGTAACGGTACCTTTTAGTCCCATACAAAAGCACCATGATCGCGGTAAACATCGAGACCGAACAAATTCCATACGCCAAACTTCTACCAACTTCATCTTGTATGTACACTAGCACAGTAACCGCCATCAATGTTCCCAAACTTATAAAGAAGAAGAACCTGTTAAAGAAATAAGCCATTTGCGTCTTTTCTTGTTCGTTTTTCTCATCAAATTGGTCGGTCCCAAATCCCGAAACACTTGATTTAAGGCCACCGGTCCCGATCGCAATCAAATACAATGCAAGATACAAGCTTCCCATTTGGAGACCGTTTGCTTGTTTGCAGTTTTCAGATGAGTGGCATGGTGGTGGCTTGAGTTGTGGCAACTTGGTTGACAATGCTAACGTAGCCGTACCCTAATAAAAAACGTAATACGAAGTTGAATTAGCCGCGTATGTTGGGTCCAACTTTTCATCAAATTAAGGACATCAAATTATTGCATGAAGAAAGAAATACAAACTTAAATCGTTTAATATTTCCTAATATAATTATAATTCGGAAGGTTTATGAGAAAGCCACTCGTACGAAAACCAAAAAAACAAATCTTAATAAACTTCAAAATTTCTTATTTCGTCATACGTTATTTTTTTTAAACGAATTGCACCACTAAATCACAAATTTCTCCTCATTCAAACGAGTATAATGAAACCATATTAAAAAAGAAAAAAAATTTACGTCATAAAATTTTATTAATACATATATGCAGTATAACGATAATTTACAAATTATATTTTCTTTAAATTTATATTTGCGTTTTTATAGGAGATTTATTCGGGTTTTTTTTATTTTTATTTATTTATGTTTACTGTATATATGCAATATGACATACTACAGTCATACTAGACATAAGCAGTATGTTGAAAATTCATATATTTTAGTACTTTGAGCTATTTTACGCATTTCTTATAAGTCTTTTTTTATCTATCTATATATATTACAAGTTTTCGTTAAAAAAAAATATATATGCTACAAGTATACTACATATGTAGTATACTACATATGTAGTATACTACAACTTATGACGCATTTTTTTTTTATATATAACTTTAATATACTCGTTTAAAAGATGATAAAATTTGTGATTTAATGGTGTAAACAGTTTTAAAAAATAATAACGTGTGAAAAATGAGAAATATTTAAAGTTTACTTAAGTATAAATTTCTAGTTCTCGTATAAAAAATAATTTTCTCATGAACTATCCTCATAGTTCATATTGTTTAATTTTCTTTAAATATAGTTCATCTTATTTGAACGACGTCGAGTGACAGACCTAAGAGAGGATTACAACCGTACTTTAGTTTAATGTTTCAATACCAACATTTAAAATTTTAAACTTTACAAAGTGTGTTAAATTTTCGAAGTTTGGGAAATGTCAAATGTTTTAAAAGTTAAAAGCTCAAAAAGTTAGATGGATGTGTAACTTTTTGAGGTGGTGTAAAATAATAGCACATTATAAAAAAAAATCAAACAAAACTATTCAACTTTTTGTTTGACCTATTGAGTGGTGTAGAAATAATATCATTTTTTAATGGTACCATTTCTATTAAAGTGTTGTGTAGATTTGTTTTAGGGCTTTTACGAAATAATATTATTTTTGAAAAAATAAATTGTACTTTTCATTTTTTGGGTATGTATAGTCATACAGTTTTATCATATTTTAACAGTTTTTATCTTTAAGGTTTCAATGTTTTGTTGTTTTTGTTTCCGTGTCTATTTTTCATTTACACTTTCTTAGAACCCCACACGTGAGAGCATTTTGGTTAATGTTGCGTGTTTTAATTATCAGGACACGTGGGGGGTTCTAACGGAAGTGTCGACGAATAATAGACCTAATGAGGGAAACTGCAAAGAATTAAAGCCTGAAGAAAAGAAGCTGTTAAAAGTGAACTGAAACTGCATGACTATACAAACTTCATAATTAAAACTTCATTTACTCGTTATGAAATTAACATACCCACGTGTATACCTATGTATGTATTTATATAACTTACGAGCGTTTGAATAAAGGCAAAAATGACAATGGTTTTGAATCTTCCAAGAAAAGAGTCAGCTAAAAAGCCACCAAGAAGGCACAAAAGGAAAGAAGTGCCCATGAAATCAGTGACGACATTAGCTGAAGCTGAGCTCGAGAGATGCATGGTTCCACCTAAATATGTCACTAGATTTACCGCGATTCCCATTGTTGAAAGCCTCTCGCATATTTCGATTCCTATTCGACCAAAAAGTAAAAATCCATCATGCATAGGAATCATAAAAAAATATAATTTATGATTTGAATAACACGCACGATCTATGTGCACGTATGATCTTCTGTTGCATATGTAGAATTAGCAATTAAGGAACAATGATTTCTTTTGTCATGTCAAACCTTTTTCTTGCGTATCCCACTAGGTTACGACTCTATATTTCTAGCATATGTCACTACTAAAGAAACAACTTTTATGAGATAGTGTGTGGGCTCGTGGTCACTGAGATTGACATGAGCATCAGTACTTTACATGCATATAATTGAAATTTTTAAACAATAATCCGGTTAAGGGTTACATGATGAAAGATTTAAACTTCAACATCAATAAAATATTTACCCATAACATAAGTAGAATTTTTTGTATTAATAGGTAATTATATTTAGGTAATTGCCTAAAACACTTGGTAGCTAGGTGTTGAGGTTGGCTGCAAATTAATTTATAACCGACACAACTACTTTGCTAGTTTTATATGAAACTTTAATTAGAAATCACCTAGAAGGGTAGGTGGTGTCCAAAACCATATATTATAACAAAAGGTTTAACGAAAGTATAACGTACAATATTAGTAGCAACCCTAATTAATAAAGTTGTTTGCGAAAAGGTCAATACGTGCCCATTGCAACTAGTTTGTCAAGTATAAGCCTAGAACAATGAAATACATGAAAAAAGAGGGAAACAAATTGACCTAATATGAGACTAGCAGGCACCCAACCACCGGTTTTCGCTCTATCAGCAGGGAACCCTTTGTAATCTACAGCATCGGCTACAGTCAGACTTACCTTACCCTCCTGAAACACGTATAAAACAAGGTCATTTAAGTATGCAACCAAAGAAATATCAAATCAAAGCTGATACATAATTAAACTATTGAAGAATTATTTAAATCATGTAGTTAGCAGAACATCATGCTAACCATGATCTTTCCTTTCTCCCAAATCTTATGAAAAGAGTTTGAAAATCCAAAGAGAAAACTTACATCTGGTATACAAAAGACCCGTCCTTATATAGCCAAAAAGCTTGTAAATTCTAGTGACACTCCACTGCCCTTTTGTGACAGATCATTGTCTTAGTTGGTAAAGTTTAATCCTGTCCCATCCCACTTTATCAGAATATTCTTGCTTTGTGTTTCACACTAATTTTTATATATTCTAACTTATGGAAAGTAAAAAAGAGATAAATATTCAGACTCAAAACCTTATTAGCACATGAGAAATAGAGATACGGGTGACACCATAGTACTGAATAAAGTCACTCTTATGTGATAACCACCTAACTCACATATAAATCTCACATGAACGAGATATACACATGTGATATGTGAGTGAAAGTGGTATGAGTATTACTTACCTTAGTTTTATTACATTTTATGATAAATAATGACATGTTTATTAAATATAAAAAAACACATTACATACAAGACATTACAAAAACCATAAAATAAATAAATAGTCTATTGAACGATCATAAGTATTCCCGATGAAGTCCGTCGTAGGTTTGTAACACCCCAGCCCGATTAGAGCTGACGTGTCATCATTACGGATAACAAAACAAAGCATAATTCCATATTTACTAAATTAACGGGCCGACAAAAATCACAAAAGCCCTAATTACATTATTTATTACAATGTCGATCTAGTTATAATCAATCTCTATGGCTTCCACATTCTAACTTTTAGTTACTCTATTCACACATCCTGTGATCCCATCATGTACCTGTCTCATAAAGAAAAGAAAACCACAAAAGAAAATACGGCTGAGCCAAAGAATGCTCATTAATGGAAGAACAATAGTAATAAAGAGAAAGCTAACAAAGGGTAAAGGTTATAGCAGCGGCAAAGGATAGCGGTTATGGTGGTAGCAAAACCCATGGAGCCAATACAAGCTTAACATATCAGAACGAAGTAACCAAACGATTAACAAATGCAATTAATACAGAACGAATACACAATCAATCAAATAAGTCGTATGGTTAGGAGATACCCATCCGAGCACAAAACAGAACAGAACAAATGGTGTACATAAACCCGTCGATCTAATGTACCAAATCGTGAGTTGTTTGTGGGCACACACCATCACTCACCAGAACGAAACAGATATCCTAGGATTAATCCATACGCCTCCCCAGAAATATTACTCATAGAGTACCAGAAATATGGAGACGCCGTGAGCCAGTCACACCGTCACGAAAAGTGCTATGCCATCGATGCCCCAATGACACACCGGTAGAATCACCTACCGGAGGCTTGCTCGGGTATTGGAATACAAATATGGTATTTCACAATCAAAGGCTATGCAAATGTCCAAACAATAATCTCATAATAACGGAACATGCGATAATGAGTACAATATTAATAATTATATTGCATGCATAACAAAGCCAGATGCAAAACGAACGGAAACAAATAGGGATATCAATATTATAATGCAACGGAATCCAAACAAATAAAGGGAACACCATTATACTAAAAGTAAATAAAACGGAATCCAACGAGTCATAGGTAAAAGGTATCCAATATATTAAAACACCATAGGCTCCTACAATGTTGTCATATTCTCTGTTAATTAAATACCTCATATATTATGTTCTAAAGTGCACTTTAGTAGATTTTCGGCGATTTGAAAACAGATTTTATGACGAAACATACGTTGATCACAAAGTTAATTTACTTTCAAAAATAATTATGATCTTGATTAATACTTTTATATCTATTCAAATACAGAACAATAATTCTTACTAATGTATCATGCTTCACACCATTCGGTATGGCGGTATGCATTACATATATAATATCATAAAATTTTTGTTGGAAAATGTGGTATGAATGAAAGTCTTAAGAGAATGTAATGTGGGTTGTCCCACATTGGTGGGATGAACAAATGGAAGTTTGTTTATAATAAGAAATCACATTGTATGATTAATTATCTTATAATGTGTTTTACCAAAGCTCCTACCCGCGCGCAGGGGGGGTGCAAAAATGGGTTTCGGATCCGAAATTTCTTGAACCATCGCGTCGCCCGCACGACCTGCGGACACGAATGCGATTTCGAAAACCCGGGTCCGCGTGAGGCCAATTTTTGCACGTTTTTGTAAAAGTCTTTCTAGAAAATACCAACCAACTGATACATAAATGAGAGAAGATGAATCACTTCATCTTCATCTTCTCGTTTTAATGGTGATTAACATCGCAATAACTAGTAGGAGTTATTGTTCGATGGTAGTATATGTAGATGCATAGGCGCATCAGTTTCGGTTGCTACCAAGCTCTCATCACCACCGAATTATCATCTCTCAGACGACGCATCTTCTGGTTTCTTTTCAGGCAAGTGTTGCAGGTCCGGCGGTATACTTCTACTGCTTCAAACCGGTGTATCCTGGGAACAGACGACGAATCTGTTTAAGGAGATTGTGTCAAACACAAGCCCGGTTTATCGTTTCTTTACTGGTCTGTCTTCTACTTCATTCTTATTGCAGATTATCTAACATGTTGGGCTTAAGTAAACTCCCAAAAGATTGTACGTAATTGAGCTCGTTAACTCTCCTCTACTCCATCTAGGCTTAACTAGTTCCCTTACGGGTACTCCCTCTTTGGTTTTGATTCTCCATATTTGAAGTGCTCAAATCAGTTTCTTACTTTCATAATTGTTTGGGTTAACAAGTTTTTAATTCTGACCCTGCGGTACACACTTCAGTTTCTTCAGTTCATATTTTCTATGAGCTTTGTTATTATGATTAAGCAATTTTTTATCTTCTAGTAGGTAGTAACCATGTTTTCTTTCGTTGCATTTCTTGTTACCTATTTTTGGGGTTTATGTTTGTTTTCTCTCGTCTAATAACGAAAACTTACCAAGTTTTAATTACACCACTTAATAACATGTTCACACATATAAGTTTTTGAATTCCATCTTCTGATTGCTTGTTTTAAAAAAGGCATATCATCTAAACCGTGAAACCAAACCGTTATTGGTTCAGTTTTAATTTTTCACAGTTCGGTTTTGATTTTGGATTATCAAAAACCATTCATAACGGTTTGGTTCACGGTTTGATCCGAAAACCGTTAAAAGCGAACCGTGAACACTCCTAACCACAACCACCATCCATCACCACTGTCTACCACTACCACCACCACCACCCACCGTTTACCGTCCACCGTCCAACACCACCATCCACCACTCACGCACTGCCGTCACCACCACCACAACCGTCCACCACCACCCATTGCCGTCCACCACCGTCTACCTCCACCACCGCCCACCACCAATACACCCACCGTATACCACCACCACCACTGTCTACCACCACCACCGCCACTCACCGTTTACTACCGCCCACCGTTTACCATACAGACGTTAAAAAAACAAACAGTCTTCTTCTTGCAGACTGCAAAGGTTTGGTCCACCTTTTTTCTCTATAGATGTTTGCAAATGTGGTCCGCAAACTACATACGTTTTACCTCATAAAAAACAAAGAGCACCAAAGTGACACATGTTACTCTTAAACCTTCTTTTATTATATAGTATAAATATAAATAATGATCAAAGGTCCTGAGTTAAAGTATCAAAAGGGAAACTTTATTACGGTTTGAGTTAGGGTTGGGCAAGTGTGTCATATCACCACGTTTATGCTCTTTAAGCGGACGGTTGATTCTTTTGCCAAAGTGATCTCAAGTATCCGAGCATTTGTTATTAAAAAATGTAATATTACAATATCAACAAAATTTATTACATTAAACAATAAAAAATAAATTGTGATTAAGATTAACAAAAATTAGAAAATTGTTATTAATTAAATTATTTTGTAATGAATTGTTGATAAATTAATACTTCAAAAATGATGATTTGTTATAATTACTATCTCATAGTATAGGATCAAATATGAATTCTCATATTATTGTGGTGGGTGGGTTAGGTTTTATGGCAATGGGGTGAGAGGTTAGGTTTTTGGGGTGGTA
>WOUH02000031.1:2535931-2548234 GCA_009936405.2 Stevia rebaudiana | reverse complement strand
CGCATGGAGCCGTTCTTCACCGATCGCCACGTCGGTCTCCCCGTGTGTTTCCCGACTCCCACTCCGCATGATCTAACGAACATTAAAAGTTAATGGTTCTGATGCTTCGTTGTAGCTACAGTAAAAAGGGTTAATGCTTCTAATGCTACAGGCTTTCACTGTAGCTACAATAACACTTTTATCATCACTTTTATTTTTTAGGTTCAGGACGAGTGTTTGAAAAAAATTAAACCACGTCTTTATTTTATTTTTTTGCAAGTTCTAGTTTAGGGTTTCATAGAACTTTGAAGTTCATTCCTTACACCACGAAGTGAAGTTCGCTACCTTAGACCATGAACCCTTAATTCCAGCCATTAACTTGCTCCGACGAAGATTAGTTGATGATTATGGTCATGCTACCTTGGAGGTTGAACTCCATTGAGTTCGCTATCTTGGAGGATGAACTTTATTGAGTTCGTTACCTTGGATGTTGAACTCCATCAAGTTTACTGATGAAAGGAGCGAATCACCGATTTTTCAAATTGGATTTAAAAAACCCATAAACCATTTGTATCTTACAAAGAACACCATCTATCGCAAAAAAAATTCTAACAAATAGAATTGTGGCTTTCCTATAAATGGTGATATAAACCTTTAGGACCGCAATTTAATAATCTAAAAACATAGGTACCAAAAACTAAAACTTCTTCCGTTACTACAACGAATTTTTTTTTTTTTGAAATGGAGACTTTTTGGTTCTTTTAATGGGTTTTAAATAGGTTTTAGGTAAGAATTAGAATCCTTTTGGTTTATAGGACTTCCATAAATGGCATTCACAGATGTATCCTATAGGACTTGCCGTTTATGTGATTACCATTTACGGATCTTATTATCACCTACCAAACATTATCAAACTTATCTTCCTTTTCTTGAAAAACATTATCTATCATATTATCAAATTAACATATATATTTTTTTTCTTTAACAGCATTATCTACCCTATTTACTTAATCTAATAATTTTTATTTAATAATAAAAATTAACTTTTTTAGGGTATATTATAAATAAGCAAGTAATATAATAAAACAACACTAACTTTTAAATTGTAAGATAAACTTAAGACATTGTTCTTCGTTAAGATAAAACCCTCATGTATAGCAGTTAAATAAATTACTAGATGTCATAATAAACGAACATGATCGAGTATATTCATCACACCAAACAACCCCGTGTATATATATATATGACGTTTCACCACTCTGATATAATTTTACTAGAAACGGCTTAAAGGAAGGAAGCCAGTATAGTATAACATGAAGAACAATTGTCAAGAACGAATCAGTTAGTGAAATTGTTTTAATTCAAAGTGTGTTTGAAGGTTGTGAAGTTTGTAAGGTTAACATATTAAATTGGATGGTCAAAGAAAGTATGAAGTATTAAAAATAATTATTGGTTGTTTCATGTTCAGAGGTATAAAATATTAAAGATAATGTTTAATTGGTAGGTGATCATAATTTTCGTAAATGGCAATCACATAAACGGCAATAGAATTAGTGGTTTTAAGTTTGAAAACCACTTGTCAGAATACTAGCTCCGTAAATAGAGATCACGTAAGTGGTTTTCAGTTTGAAAATTTTGTTTTTTTGTTGTTCTGCCCGTCTACCACATCCGTAATTGCCAATCACTGACGGAAGTCCTATAAACCAAAACGATTCTTCTTACTCGCAACTTACGACAACCCGATCACCTCACCGGACATTCAAACCCACACAATGTCGATGATTCGACTACCACAGGTCGATTCGTCGGACTGCATGCTACCGGGACCCCCTTCCCGCAACAACGGTGGATCCGCCGATCTCGTATCCACCGGCCTCCTCGCCTACGCCGCCGGCAGCACCGTTCCGATCGTCGACACTCGCTCCATGCAACTCATCTCCGTCTTCCCCGTTCCTCCTCCGGCAGCCACAGGTGCCGTCACCACCACCTCCGCCTCAGTCTCCCCGTTCGTCACCTCCGTCCGGTGGTGCCCTACCACGCTCCGGCTAGACCTCCTGTCTCACGACCCTACGTCATCGCAATCACACCTTCTCCTAGCCGCCGGAGACCGCCAAGGCCGGATTTGTCTTCTCGATCTCCGCCTCAAATCATCCCCATCAATGTTCCTTGAAACCGATCAGAATTTGAAATTAGGTATCCAGGACCTTTGCTGGATCCAAACGCGATCGGACTCGTGGATAATCGCTGCCATTGCAGGACCGTCGAGATTAACTCTGTTTAACGTTCATACCAGACGCTGCTTCTTCAAAT
Source organism: Stevia rebaudiana (assembly GCA_009936405.2). Taxonomy (NCBI): domain Eukaryota; kingdom Viridiplantae; phylum Streptophyta; class Magnoliopsida; order Asterales; family Asteraceae; genus Stevia; species Stevia rebaudiana. Next base: position 2,545,945 of record WOUH02000031.1, on the reverse strand, counting down.
ACGACGCCGCACCGGAGATCTTATCGTGCATCCAACGAGATCCGTTCGATTCCCGCCATTTCTGTGTCGTAGGTCTAAAAGGCTTTCTGTTGTCGGTTAAAGTCCTCGGGAAAGCTTCGGAATCTGATGTGGTATTAGAGGAACTAAAAATTGCTACCGATGTTTCCGAATTGATAAAGATGGAGAGAGAAAGTGGTGTCGCCGGTGGTCACGCCGGAACGGTGAATAATGCTCCAGCTTTGGCGATGTTTCCGACTTATGTGGTGAAACTTGCATTTTCGCCTCATTGGAGGCATATTTTGTATGTCACTTTTCCTAGGGAGTTTGTTGTGTTTGATCTGCAATATGAAACCGCTTTGTGGCGTGCTAAGCTACCGAGACGATGTGGGAAGTTTCTAGATGTGTTGCCGGACCCGAGCGTGGTGCTGGTTTATTGCGTTCATCTAGACGGGCGGCTCACCGCCTGGCGACCTAAGGAGTAAGTAAATATTGTTGCCTATTTGTGGTAGTTTGTTACTCAAATTTTATGGTAAGTTATGAACCCATTGCAAGATATGAGACTTATCATACTGGTTGTATGGACAACAAATGTGGTATTATCAACCGGATAGGTTCCTGAACCATCACACTAGTCTTTTGGGATGAGTTCTTATGTTTGGGCTGTAACAACTTGTGCATGATTCAATGAAGATGATTAAATGTGTATATATTAATGTTCTTTGTTCTCATTTTAATATTATTACAGAGGAGAACAAGTGCATGATATGTGTATGATGGAAGAACTAGTGCCTTCACTCGGCTCATGTGTCCTATCTCCCTCACTTCTTGCAGTTGTCATCTCTCAATCTGATGCCACCCTCCAAAATGTAGGAAAACAATTTTCTGATGCACATGACACGTCATCTCCTGACAAGGAATTCCATATGGATTTTGATAATCCTCTTGATTTCCGTGACGAATCAAACGTCATATCAAAAACATACTTGATATCAGTTTCTGATGATGGGAAGATATGGAACTGGCTTCTGACTTCAGAAGGCGACACGGATAATCCAAGAGATGCATCCGATGTTGCAAATGTTACAGAAACAAGTAAATCTGATACGCTAGTTCTATCTTCCAGTAATTCAATGAAAGATGTGACTAAACAGATAGATGATGCGAAAATTGGAAAGTGTCATTCGTCAGCATCCCATGTGGACAAGTTAACACTAAAGGTTTATACAATTAATATCTCATGGACCCATGTTACATCAATTTAAAATAATGTTGGTTTAATTTTATTTTGTTGATTAATATTTTTTATTCAGATCAGTCTTGTTGGTCAGCTTCATCTGCTGTCATCAGTGGTGACAATGTTAGCTGTACCATCTCCTTCTTTGACAGCTACTTTAGCAAGTGAGTTATGTATTGTGTGATATTTTCCTATATTTCTTTGCAACCAAATTTTCAAGTTCTTGTTGCAATTTTTGCAATTGGGTGTTGAATATTATTTAAAAAAAATGATATTTTATATATGAAGGTGGCGGAAACCATCCTGCTGTTGCTGTTCCTCTGGTTGCTTTGGGAACTCAAAACGGGTCAATTGACATTATTGATGTTTCTGCAAATGCTGTTGCTGCAAGTTATTCTGTTCATGATGGTGTTGTAAGAGGGTTAAGATGGCTTGGAAATACTAGACTTGTCTCATTCTCACACAGTCTGGTACTGATTATAATAAAATAATTGGTTAATTTATTATTAATATTTTTAATTTCTTGGTTGTGTTAATGTAATCACATACAAGAATTGTGTACTTAATTTAGGGAAATGAGAAATCAGGAGGCTTTGTCAATAAGCTTGTTGTTACTTGCCTTCGCAGTGGTCATAATCGATCATTTAGGGTTCTACAAAAGCCCGAGCGCGTGCCAATTAGAGCTCTGCGCGTGTCGTCTTCTGGAAGGTTGTATAAAAGCATTGTATTGTTTCTACTTACTATAAATACTAAAGTGGCTTGTTTTATATGTATAGAAAAATTTTAAAAAATCTGCATTGTTGCAAGAACTTCTATTGATGCATCCTTGATGTGTTTTGTAGGTATCTTTTGATCTTGCTTCGTGATGCACCTGTGGAGGTTTGGGCAATGACAAAAACTCCAATTATGGTATATTAGCTATATATATTCCTGTTTATTTTCATGTGTTATTTACCATCACATTATTCTGATTCTTAAATAAATTTTGTATGTAATAAGTAGTATGATTGAGCATTCTAATCACCATCCTTGTAGTTTCACATATCAGTACTCATTTATAATTGGCTGATTAGAAAAAAAAACATGAACGTATAATATTATAAGTTAATAACCCATTCTAGTTTTTATATATTTATTTATTTGTGATTATTTTGCAGCTTAGGTCTTTAGCTCTTCCGTTTACAGTTTTAGAATGGACTCTTCCTGCTGTACCACGATCGAATAAGAGTGGAGCATCTAACCAATCTGTAGTTGGTTCTCAAGATCAGACTGCTGATGTGGCACCTACAGACAGTAGTCAGTCTATTTAAAACTGATTTATGTTTTCATCTATTGGTACTTTACCCTTTTGTCCTTGGAAAAAATATAGTTTTCATTAATGGTCAAAAGTAACGCACAGATAAAGCTCAAGAGGACTTTACAGAAAGTTTTGCATTTGCTCTAGTAAATGGTGCACTTGGGGTGTTTGAAGTTCATGGAAGAAGGATCCGCGATTTCAGGTAACTCTTTTTTAAGGATGAAATTGACCAGTTGTTTATAATTAAATTATGAGACTAACAATGGATATTTGGAATTTTATTGTCCAATTTGGTTTGCTTCATTCACTTATGTTCAATTACATCAGTGTTTGAAGATACTAGTTACTATTACATAAATGGTCCTTATGGTTTGGGTACTAAGCAAAAAAAGTAACAAGTTTGGGTATTAAAACTAGCTTCCGTTAACTTTTCCGTTTAATTAGGACCAAAATACCCTTTGACTTTTTGGATCAAAGTCAGTGTATTTTTTCACTTCAGCCTAATTTAACGGAAGTTAGCCTTAATACTCAAACTCGTTACAAAGCTGAATGCACAAAAAACCCTAAACTTGTTACTTTTGAAACTTAGTTACTTCGTCCAAACCACAGCGTATAGTTTTCCTCACCTTCTGTGGATAAAACTTCATTTCTTCATTCATCTGAAACCAAAGTAATATTTTGCTAATTTTGTTCAGCTTCTTTTCATTCTGTCATTTTTTTAATAATTTTCTAGAAATTTACCTAACATACTTGGCATACATTGTCTCTGCTTATATATCACAATAAATATTTCGCAACATGCAGACCGAAATGGCCTGATGCATCATTCATATCTTCCGAAGGACTGATTACAGCAATGGCTTATCGTATTCCTCACGTGGTTAGTTTTATTTATTTATTTTTTTAATATATTTTAATTTTTGGTAATAACTTTATTTTTGTAAGGTTATGGGGGACAGAACAGGAAATGTGCGATGGTGGGATGTGACAACGGGTCAATCTTCTTCGTTCAACACTCACAGAGAAGGAATCAGAAGAATCAAATTCTCTCCAGTTGTTCCTGGTGATCGTAGCCTTGGACGTATTGCTGTTTTGTTTAATGACAATACATTTTCTGTTTTTGATCTTGTAAGTGAGAAAAGTAGCATCTTTTGCTTCTTTTCTTACTCACCTATGTTGCTACATATTTTAGGTACTTTTAAAATTAAAAACTCAAAAACAAACTTTTTCTTACCAAAAGAAAATTTTATTTTGAGATAAATATGTACAGACGTTAAATAATATTTTTCAAAACATATAAAGTGTTTATTTCTTTGTCATTAATTTTTGAATTAAAATATGTTTATTTTCAGGATTCACAGGATCCGTTAGCTAATTCATTATTGCAGACTCAGTATCCGGGAACTCTTGTACTTGAACTTGATTGGTTACCGGTGCGAACTGATAAAAATGATCCTTTGATATTATGTATTGCCGGAGCTGATAGTAGCTTTCGTCTTATTCAGGTTAACATGTATGCATCACATGTGTCACTTGCTTTGATTTCCTTTCACATAGTTATAACATTTTATATATTTTCATTAAAATGATATTTTTTTTAATATTTAATATATTTTCATTCAGTGACAAAAGAACTGGTGATGAAAGCCATCATGGATGTGTAAAGGAACGGTTTCGACCGATGCCTGTTTGTTCTCCTGTATTGCTTCCGACAGCACACGCGATGGTATTATAACTAAAAAAACATGTTAAAAGAATTTAAAAAAAAAAGGACAAGTTGTTTACTTTATCTACTCATTCTGAATATAAGGAGGGTTAAATTAAATTTTTCTAATTTATTTTGCATAAAATAGACTAATTTCTTAGAGCTTTACTAATTATATATTGTCTTGTCTTATGGTTCTAAGATTCTACTTTTTTATTTAAAAACTTATTTCTTATATCCTTTGCATACTTTTTTTTTAAACATTTGAACAACAGGCGTTAAGGTTGATCTTGCAATACGGGGTAAAACCTTCATGGTTTGACTCACATACTGCAATTCCAGATATTAAAGGGAATCCTCAAATATCAAGAAGTTCATCATCTGTTGGAGATCTTCGTAGCTATTTGATTGATGCATCACCTGTTGGTGACTCTGTTGTCCCTGAATTGCTTCTTAAAGCATTAGATCCTTATCGAAAAGAAGGTAACCTATATAGTGATTTTTTTTTACAAAAAGTTCATTAATTTTGCTTTCTTGTTACTTTTAGAATTAATTACATAGATAATTTTTTGTGATTGCCAAAAGTTACATGTTTGGGTATCAAGGGCTTAAAGTAACAGGTTTCAGTTTTATGTTTTTAATTTTGTAACGAACTTGGGTATTAAAGTTAACGTCTGTTAAATTTTGGTAAAATGTCCAAAATATCTTTTCACTTTTGCCCTTTGACTTTTACTATTCAAAAAGTCAAAGGGTTATTTGGTCTTTTTACCCGAATGTAAAGAAAAAGTTAACGGATGTTTGTCTTAATACCCAAACCTGTTGCTTTAAACCCTTAGTATCCAAACATGTTACTTTGTGCAAACCACATGGATCAATTTTGTAAATAGTATTCTTTTAGGGAAAATTATGCAGAATAGTAAGCAAGTTTCAAAAGTGTTCCATTTAGGTCACTAATGTATCTTTTGCCCAAATTGGGTCACTAAACCTTCAAATCGGGTCATCATCGGATTTTGTTTGTTTCAAAAAAGTAAGGGAAGATAAGATGTGAGAGTTGAAACTTCTAATATATGTAATTATATTAAGAAATTAAAAAGATTTTGTTGATTTCATTAAAAAAAAAAAAACAAACCTCAAATCTACGTCACAGCTCCATATTAGCATAAAAAAAAATTATTTAAACAAGAAGAATCATGCAATAAAATCATGTTAAAACCCATAATTTAAATAAAACTTGAAAGTTGAGTGACTTAATTGGAACACTTTTTAAACTTGATGAACTTAATTGGAACTCTTTTGAAACTTGGTTACTATTCTACAAAGTTACCCCTTTTTTATCTTAAATTTTTTATTGAATCAGGTTGTATACTTGATGATGAAAGGGTGCAACAATATGCCACAATATTCAACAAGGGTTCTGCTGCAAGGTTTTCTTTTGCAGCTGCAATATTTGGTGAAACTTTAGAGGCTTATTTTTGGTTGCAGTTACCGCATGCGCTAAAACATTTGTTAAACATGATGGCTAATAAGTCATTAAAAACAGCACCTGTGAAATTTCCATCTACATCAATTGATGATACATCTATACTCACTAGGATGTTTACTAAGGGGAGATCTGTAGCAGGATCAACTTACACAAATTTGGTGGTGAGATTTATTATTCTTTACGCGTTAACGTTGTAAAACCGAGATATTTTTTGGAAGTAGGTGCTTTAGGAAACTACAAATGGTTTCTAGGTGGTTTAGGAAATCCATTTTGAAAATAACTGATCCGCTACTTAAAGTAACGTATGTGATGAGGTGGCAATTGGATTTGCTCGTGCAACGAGTGGATTTGAAAATTTTTAAATTAGAATTTCATATTCTAATAATTAATCTTGGATATAGCAATGTTATGACCCCATCTATTTAGAAGTTAGAATTTTATATTCTGCTATAAATTTTGTTAAAAACCAATTTTGTTTGAGAAAAACTTATATTTATATTAAAGTAATTACTTTTTTTTCAAACAAACTTGATTTTTAACAAAATTTATGCCGGAATGTCGGGAAAAAATTTAAACAAAATTGTGTGCTTGGATTTTTGTCATAGGGATACATATTATAAGCTGTAAGATAAAAATAAAATAATACCAAATATTAATTATTAAAATTTAATGATAAAAATTCAAGTTTGAGTTTCGGCCACATCCGTTCCACTAAGTCGTGGATGTCATTGTCACATCTGCTAGTTGAACTAGCGGGTCACCTATAATAAAAAAATGAGTTTTTTTCTTCCTAAAAACCAAATTTTCTTTTGAAATCTACCTAGAATAAAAAAATTGTAAGCATGAACACAAAATTTTCAGTTAGTTTGACACAAAATGTTGGTATCTATCGGCAGAATGATGGTCAACTTAGGATGATGGCTTTTGACCAACAAGAATTGTGGGAAAATGCTAGTGAACGTATTGCATGGCATGAAAGATTGGAGGGTGAACAATCTCTTCAGAACTGTGTACATGAGTGAGTCAGTTATGCATTTGATAAAGATGATTCATAATAATCTAATCGCAAATTACATGTGTCCTGATGAAATTTATTTATGTTAATTTATCAGGCTTGTGACGGTTGGTAACTTGAATGCTGCTGTCAATCTACTGCTATCTACTCCACCAGAGAGCGCGTATTTTTATCCAAATGCTTTGCGCGCTGTTGCTCTTTCATCTGCAGTTTCAAGGTCTCTAAATGAACTGGCAGTTAAGGTAGGTAAAGGCTTCTTTATCTAATTATCTGTTTTCCACTATAAAACATGAAATTGTTTAGATTTTTTACTAACTTTGATCTGGTCACTTATTTTATTTTTTTATTTTTTATTTAGGTAGTTGCAGCAAATATGGTGAGGACTGACAGGTCATTGTCGGGCACACATCTACTTTGTGCTGTAGGAAGATATCAAGAAGCTTGTTCACAGGTTGTATTCTACTACCCAAAACTGTTTGTTCTTGCAAATAGTTTTTTTTTTGTCTTCTCGCATTTTCACAATTTATGATTGTATTTTTGCAGCAAAAGTCCAAGTATAATGCTTTGAAAACTCAATAGTTTAACTTCATATAATAATATAATTTAGTTTCTTTTGAATGATGATAGTGTGATCCACACATTGAAGAAGTGAAAGATCCACATCATCTCTACGGAACTATAGTGTGTGTAACGCACGTCTAGAATAAATCTATATATGGGCGCGCCTCATGTACATGCAGATGCTGTACATATAGTTTTTATTAGGCTGTCATATATAGAATTAATTCATTTCTAAATTTTGGTTATATGTTGCTAGAAACATTAAAGATTTTATATAATACCTTGCGCCTCGCGTACTTGATGCAATGCACTTTGCTCCTCGCGTTTCGGATATGAACCCTATCGCCTCGCTGCACCTTGCTCTTTTTATAAACCAAGCTTAAAAAAAGCATGTAGTTCTTTCATGATCAGCTTTCCATTTTATATATCTTTTTAACCTTTTCGCAAGAACTTTTTTATATAGAATTTAGCTTCTATCAACTATTGTGCAGTTTTGAACTTAACAAGGCAATAACAATTTCACGTTATATTGTAACAAAATTTAATATGTTAGTCTTGTAGTCTATAGTGTACGGCTAGTTTAGATTACTTTTCTTCTGACATATTATAAGGAAGTTATAGTTTCTGATCAAACACCTAAAACTTGATCATTTTAGTAGACCTATATAAATGATACTTATAGGATTCAGTTATGTTGGTATATTTTCAGCTCCAAGATGCAGGATGTTGGACAGATGCTGCAACTTTGGCAGCAACTCATTTGAAAGGAACTGATTATGCAAGGTTCAAATCTTTCATCTAACTAGTTCAACGTCTTTGTATATATTTACATATGTTATTTTCATTTTCTTTTATAGTTTATCTACTTAAGAGTGGTTACTTTACTTAAATAAGCAATTAATATTATACCTCAACTTTCTACAACCCTATCAACCTTCAAAAGGAGTGCAAACCAATATTTTCCTCCAAGTTTCTTATTATTCAATATGTTGATGTTGTTTTGTTTCTTTCATCTTGATAGTTATCAAATTATTTTGATTGCAAATTTAGATTCCTCATTTCTTCTTTTATGTGTTATATGTTATAGGGTAATGCAAAGATGGGCAGGACATGTATTGAATGCTGAACATAACATCTGGAGGTATTATTAAATGTTAATTATATTATAAATGTTTGGCACGTTAAATATTAAAGAAAACTTTACTTAACTTAATGAATGTAGGGCACTAATAATGTATGTAGCTGCTGGATCATTGCAAGATGCGTTAGCAGCGCTACACGAGGCTCAACAACCAGACACAGCTGCCATGTTTATCATCGCGTGTTGCGAAGTTCATACTGAATTCATAGAAAATTTAGATCCTAATGACGAATCATCTTCTGAGATCAAGGATAAGTTGCTTGTGCTACGTGGATTAAACCCACAAAATGAAGTAGTTATCGCGGTTGGTGAACTATACGCCAAGTATCAGCAAAACTTGGTTCATCTTTGCATGGACTCGCCACCATTTTCTGATTAACTCAAGCTTTTTTGCATGAAACCCAAGTTAAGTATACGACAACGATATGATTATTTGTCTTCCAATGAAGATGTTACTTTAAGAGATGTTAAAACGTCTCACCAATGGCACATACGGGTTAATTACCTAAATTTTTATTTATAGAAAATAAAATACTTTTTCTTCGGTTTTTATGAATGTATCGTTGAATAATATGTAAAGAGATTTGTAAGATGTCAATATCATTATTTGGTTCGAGTCTATATATATGAAACATTTGATCTATGGCTTACTTTGCTTGTATGATTTCTAGGACTTGAATTCAAGTCAAGATTGATGATCAAAAGATGGAAATTTTTATACATAGTACACATTTGCTAACTTTTTATATATAATGAAGTTCTTCATATAAGGTAGGTGTCTATGTTTAGAATAAATAGATGGAAACTTTTATACATAGTACACATTGTACAAACAGCTTTACGAGTCAAATGAGTTTGTGTCAAAACACGTTGTGTTAGATCTGGCTCAACCAATTTATTGTTTGACGTAAATTGCAGTATATGAACAATCAAATAAATCCCAAGATAGATTTACAAAACAAAAAAAAAAACCAAATAATTTATGCTTAAAAGTGTGTGATTCCATCTATAATGGAAAATCCTTTCTGTTCCTTACAATCAACGCATCTCTCTCGTTCTTTCAAAATGTCTAACCAGAGGTTTACCCTACGCTTTGCGCGGTTTATATCAGTTTTTGTTAATATTGGGCATGTCTCACGTTTAGGCAAACCAATTCTCAGATAACTTATTTGAAAACTAACATAAATAAAAAAATATTAAATTCATATGAAGTAACTCGTGAAGCTTTTACATGATTAAAAATAAATAAATCTCCATGTCGTACCAGTAACCATCAGTGTGCCAAAAAAAAAAAAGGTTTTTTGGCCAAATAAAATAATAAATCTTCCTGTCGTACGTAAATGTAACCGTCATGCATAACAAAGAACATAGATGTTGTCACACCACTTGAATAAAAACCAAAGAAGGAAACAACAACAAAAGTTGTATATAATATTAGCGGCAAATGGTAGAAAAAATTTATGAAATTAGTTTAGTGTTTGTAAGGAAAGAAAAAAGAGGGCACCGTGGGAATGAAACCGACAACCACCCTATATCATTTTTGGGCATAGACTCAAATCCTTCCGCCCTTTAGCTAAG
>WOUH02000031.1:2512404-2526392 GCA_009936405.2 Stevia rebaudiana | reverse complement strand
AGGCTGTCTACATCTACCCTCCTCAGACCCTACTTTTAAGTGGGATATACTGAGTACGATGATGATGATGATGATGAGCTTTAATTAGCAAGAGTGGTTCATACTTCATCAGATGTCCTCGTTCTCTTGAATACATGTTCAGAGTTAGCAGTTTGATGACCCGCGGATGGACTGTTAGCAGGAACAGCCCTGGGGCGCTTCATAATAGCTGCCACGTCAGCAAAAAGGGCAAAATATAAGCACCTAAATTATAGGGTTATTTATGATGCAATCACTACAAATCTTTAACTCTTTGTTTTTGTTCTCAATAAATGCTATTAATTTGTTGAATCATACCAGGAATATTAGGTGGAGCTAAACCTATGGGTCCACCAGAAGCTGATGGATGACCCGCAACTGGATTTGTCATCCATCCAGTTAGATGTGGGGGCAGAGGTGGTATTACAGATGGTGCTACCTGAAAAGGCTTAATATACAAAAGTCAAAGACGTGTTGACCATATATTTTAGAATTTAAACCGCAAAAATATGAGTAAATCTTACACCATGAGGACTCAAAGGTGGAAGACCTGCAGGATTTGGTACAGCACCCATAAATGGATTAACAACAGGGGGTGATAAAGCATGTGCAATGTTTGGTTGTGATGGAGGTGATGGACCGCAACAATGATCAAAAAACAGCGTATTTATAACAGGATTCAACTTTGGGTCTTTGCATTGGTGATGTTGCCAGTTCAAACTACAATTTATAAAAATTTAGGTCAAAAGCAGGTCTTGTATGAGTTGAACTGAACAAGATTCAAAATATCCACAATCCAAGATACAAACCTTTGATTAATGAGTGTCCTCAATCTTGTACTCTTTACACTTGGAAAAGTTAGCTTACCGCGAAAAATTGGATTTGATACAATCAATTTTTTAAGTTCGTCGAACAATATACTCCTAGCAGACTTCATATCTCCATAAACGGAAAATTTTACGTTTTCTCTGAACACGTGTTTAATTCAGCGTTCAATAAATCACAGATTATATAATAAAATCATGTAAACAATTATCATCACAAAAATGGAAGCTCTTAATGTGTTCACCTGAAATTGTCTAAAGGCAAAAGCAGTGCTAATTCTTTGAAAATATCTTCACTAAAAGCTGAGAACGCTTTCAAGTCCTTAGCTAGAATGTCAAGAGCTTTAGAACGATCGTTCCTGCAAATCGAACCACCATTAAGAATTTACAACGCAATTAAACTTGATTTTATGAAATGCATATAAACATACTTATCTAAAGCTTCTAGATACTTCTGCTTATGCATCTCAAAAAAGGTTTTCATTGAATGTTGGTTATCTTCAACCTTTGTAAATCCAGATAGGTACTTTACAGCCTCCTCCCATTCGCCATTTGTTACCATTTTCTCAAAGTAACGCATATTGAAAAAAACTCCAGATTCAAGCTCCAATCTACACAAAAAACACACCAATTACACATAATGACAACCACAATTTACACATAAACTGAAAGTCAAAACTACTAAACCCTACCTGTGAGCAGTATCTTTAAAATTCTCTTCATCAAGAAACTGAAGTATTAAAAACACAAGCTCTCTGCTGAGAGACATTATTACTTTCACTTTTCCCTAAAACTGCAAACAATTTAATCGAAATCCATAAATGCAGACACTAAACAGCGGCAATCCTCTAAATCATCAAATATCAAACAAGAACTGTATAAGTATAACCTCAATTAACGCAACATTTAACAGCACAAAAATATAAAAATGACAGACGAAAACAGTGTCTAAATTTGTTCATTCAGCCGAAAACCTAAATTTCCATAAATCGACAAGTATATAAACGCAAAACATCTATATATATATATATATATATATATCACATGTGCATGATCAACAATCAATGTGTATTCATGCATATATACAGAAGAAATGAACAATCTACATGCATAATCAGTGTATCTGTCTAGTTTTAGGTTGAAATTGAGAATCGAAACATCAGATACCTTCGAATTGGATGGTGAGATGTCCTGAAATCAGATCGAAGGGTTTCACTCTCACTCCTCAGAGAAAATTTTAGAACGAGAAAGTAGAGAGTTTGAGATTTGAGAGGGAAAGAAATGACCAGGAGACGATATAAATAATATTGAAATATATGAGCCGAACGAGACAAGAAGGATAAAATCCAGGGATATGATAAGTAGGTCTAAATATCTCCATATTGGATTTGCCTGATAAGTTACTACAAGCAACAGGTGTTTTCTTTTTTATAGGTCCGTACAATTTAGTATTATTTTATTAATTTATTAAGGAAATGATATATTATTTTAATAATTTTCCATTGTATTGTTCTAACACCTTATTTGATTTTCTCAGTAAGCTTCTAGTTCAATGACACTTAGCTACTAGTTCAATGACACTTTATAATTTTCATAAAACTTAGGTTGAATGAAGTAATGGTTTTGAAACTTGAGTAGAGCGGTTGGGTAGAGGTTTTACTGCATATACGTGTTTTTTCTAGGAGACGGATGTGTTCGCTCCAGTACGACGATCACCAACACTTTGGTCTTTGCCACTGAAAGTTGGTAGCGTACTGTACTTTCGACGCGTGAGTTGTCAGATTCAATGACCCATAAAGGCTATGAATATTGAATAGGCATGTCAGTAAACTCAATTTTACTGTACAATTTTATTGAACTTTTGATCTGAATTTCTAAAGAGTCGGAACAAGTACCTTGGTTTCATTATGAGAAATATGTTTCCTTAAAAATGAATTTTGTATGGCTCCCAATTTTTCTTCCTAATTTATCTTTTTTCACACATTTGCGGCATTTCACCGTCCACCTCTTTATATATCGCCAACAACCACTGTATCAACAACCACGTAGCTTTGCGTCACCGTTGTGATGTCACTTAGTCATAGCATGCACCTTTATTTCCTTCATTCGCAATCGTTACACACGGACACAGAGTCTTAGATAAAAGAGAGGGGTTGAAGCACAATGCTAAAAAGGAATTTCTATACATAATATAAATAATGTGAAGTGTGATTCCCTCGTAATAAAGTATTTCGGTTAGGAGGGCCATACTTTGTCTTTATGTTCATAAATTCCAAGTGTTCACAATTTTTGTTTTTTTAAAACAGCAGTTGGTGCAACGACCTATAACCGTTGCACTCAGAGGTGCAAGGACCGAGATCGAAACCCCGCATCTAACACCCTGAGGTGTTTTTCGTCGGCATTGGGGCTCCCCATGCTGCGATCACAGCGGAAGCTCACCACAACCCTCCTTACGGGCCAAGTTGATTGGAGTCGAAACTCGTCAACCAACTGTTCCAGGGAAAAACCGGACAAGAACCTTTATTCTTGCCACGTAAAAACCTTTTGGCAGGAACCAAGTGTTGACAATTATGTTGACATTTGCACTTAAACGACAATTAAAACTTAAAAGCCAATTTCGTTCTCTTTGCTTTGGTTTATTATTAAATAAAACTATTTTTATTACGCATCTGGAAGTGTTTTTTCTTATCTTATAACAGTAACAATTTGCAATCGGACATTAATTAGGGGATAGTGTAACATTTTATTGTGAATTTTAAATGAAAGTAAACAATATTTTGCGTTTATCTCGTATAGGCAAAGCAATAGGTTGTGGTTCTGTTGTTGAAATTTTATTGGTCTTGTGGTTTCATTTACTTCCGGTTTGAGTCACATGTCTTTTTTTGTTCTAACGACGGAAGACATTATCTGGGGGACTCAAACGATGAAAAAAGGTTTTCTGTGGGTAAAATGATCTTTATGCTCCTACCAAAAAACGTCTTTGTTTATGTCCTAACGGAAAATTTGACGAAAGTGACGCAAGGGTAAAAAAAGAAACCACAAGACTCGAATGACAAAACTTTAGTTGCAGAGATGAAAGCTGATGTTTTGACTATACCTTAAAAATGCAACCCCACGCTCTTGACCACACTCATGACGGCAAGGCCAACATCCCTCCTTGACGGTGTTACATCTCATGTAGTGGTTGTAAACAAACCGAAAGAACACGGACAAGCATTTGTTTGTGTTTGTTTGTTAAACATATAACGTGTTCACGAACGCTAATTGAATGGAGATTCTTGTCCGTGTTCGTTCATTAACGAATCACACTTGTTCAAGAACGCAAACGAACATAAATTTTATTAAAAAATAAAAATTAACATTCTTAATACAAACATTAAACATAGTATTGGTTTAAATTATTATAGAGTTGAATACTTGGAATAAAAGTTATAAACATAAAAAGTTTGCCTAGTTCGGATAAAGATCGTAAACAAAAAAAAGTTTAAGTAATAAACAAAATATTGAAAATTTAAAGAGATAAAACACATTAAAAATGACATAAATAAATGAACGTAAATGAACACATTACCGAACATTCACGAACATAAAAGAACAAACGTGACATCAATTTGTATTCATTCGTTTAAATTTAAACGGACAGATTTTTTTGTTCATGTTCGTTCATTTGTTAGACGAACGACGAACTTCCCGTCGAACGTTCAGTTTGTTTACAACCCTCATGTTGAAGATCGACGAGTGGTATGACTTTTTATTACTCAAATAACTTGGTAACATGATCATGTCAAAATAGAAGATTGTGGCTCTCAACTCATGTGAAGTTGACTTTATGGCAACCTCGTCAACGGCTTGCCAAGCCTTGTGGGCTTGTGGTTAAGGATCTGATCAGTGATTTGATGGGTGAAGACGAACAAATTGTGAAGCTCTTAGTTGATAATGAATCTGCCATAGCATTAATGAAAAATCTGGTTTTCACAGGAGGAGCAAACACATTGATACTAGACATCATTTCATACACGAATGTGTGGAACGCAAGCAAGTATGGGTGGAACACGTAAGTGGTAATATGATAAAATAGACATACTGACGAAGCGCTGCCTCAGGTAAAGTTTGCTAAGATGAGAAGTTGTCGGCATGGAAGACTTACATGAACTGGTCAACACTGCATGGGAGAGTATTGGTTCACTGTTGATTGAGCATCAAGGAAGTAAACGTTGCAGAGAAGATTTGACGAAGACCTGGTTATCAAGAAATTAGTTTGTTTAATAAAGTCTTCAGTTTAGTATTTGGTATTCCAGTTTGTCGAAGATTTGTAATCACTTAGCATAAGCTTTTGAAGCATTTAGTGAAATAAATATGACATTCGACTATCCCTTCTTGATTTCTTTTGATCAATTCCAGTAGTTTAATCAATTTTGATTCCAACACATGATATATACTCTAACAAAAATTCAACATAACTCAAATGCGATACGATTTATTGATTTAATAAAGGGAAAATCACCGAATTGACCTGGTTGACTTAAAATTTGCCAAATTAACCAAAGATCGACTTTTAGTTTACTACGTAATGACACGACTCTTTCAAGCCGAAATAACTACCTAACTCAATTAAGATGAAGGCTTAATTCTAGCCAGATAAGTGGCACACGGCTCCTCTCTAGCCGGTGATTTCACCAACAACAAGGTAACTTTTTAAACGATACAAATCATCTTAAACCATAAATATAAGTACCATCATCACTTTGCATTTGATTCACATTGCTTAAGCCCAGTAAATGGCATATCAAAGAACGAACAATTCAGCAGGGGAAGCACCTGTAAATCCTTCTAACTTCTAATTATGAAAATCTAAACCGTTCATATGATGCCGTATTAAGCACCTATTTAACCGCCATAATATGGGTTTGCTTGCATCAATCTCTCTATGCGAGAAATGATCCGGTAAAGGTTGTGCCTAGCAGTGAGCAGGAGAGAGATCGGGCAAATTAAAAGTTTGCCGAGTAGGAGCCGATATAGTCGACTTGGTTGCCAGCTAATATGTTTCCGGTTGAAGCTTAAAGAGCATCGGGATTGCCGTTGCATGATCCGGCTGTGATGTTGCCAATTAATGCTCCTCCGGCAAAAGTTTTGCCTAGTTAACGTGTGTCATTAGTTGGTTTCAAGTCCCACCATCTACTTTCATATATTTGAACCGGCTAGGAGCTTGTCTAGTGGTATTAATGGGGAAAGTCATTGGTTATTTTGGCAAATTTCAAGTCAATTTCGTCATTTTGATGATAATCCCTCTATAAATCATTATATATATAACTTCTTAAAAACCAATGTCGGTGGCAAATGCCACCAACCAAACACACCCTTCATTTTGAGTGATTTATAAATCTAACCCTTTAGGCTATGGATAATTCGTAAATGGCCCCCGTGACTTTGTTTAAGTTTCTAAAAAGTATAGACTATCCCCTATGGTATATGGTATATGTAATATGTTTTTCCTTAATAACTTTTTCATTCGTTAATTTTTCAAACTTCATAACGTATAAATTTGCAACGTTTTTTGTTTCTTATATAAAATTTCAAATGTTTTCAAACGTTTATAGTTGCGCGTACAATGAACGGCCTTGGCATAACATACGGGTTAGTGACAGTAATGTTTTGAAAGTTTCGTTACTTAACTACGTTAATTTCACTACCACACATGAAATAAAGTTTACGCCTCCACCGCAACGCGCGAGTAAAGAAACTAGTTCATGTAATTTATCAAACGTAAAACTTTTAACTTTACCCTAATTTACTCATAATAGAAAAGTAACAATAATTGATATCTTTACTAGTTGCTCTACATTTGTGTGTAAAATATTTTCCAAGTCACGTGCTAAAGAAAAGACTCACTCCGGCGAACGCTGACAACCACCGGGAAGAAGAAACCTAAACTTTTCAGCATTTTCAATCAAGTACGCCGGAAGATGAACCGCCGAAGCCGACCGAGGCACCGATCCCATTTTTCCGATCAACTTCTTAAAACTATATTCCTCCGGCAACATATCAAACAAATCATCCCCATCACAAATCTTCCTCTGAATCCTCGAATAATCCAAATACTCTTTCTTCTTCACTCGATCAGCGTGACTGTACGACGTCATCTTCGTCACAAACTCACTCAGATGTCGGAAACAAAAACTGCAATGCCATCCGGCATCCGATAGAATCAAATCTGTTTGGCGGGAATGCCGGTATCTCGTCCAACGGCTATAAATATGCGCGGTGGCGCGCCAGCTGTCGTAGTCCACCGGAAACTCAAACGAGTACATATAGTTTCTCATTTCAAGATGCAAAACGGTTGGTAATCCATCACACGATTGCAGCAACTTAACCGTGTGAGCACTCGGTATCTCATCGGTATCCGAAACGATCAAAAGATCCCCATCGGAGATTCCTGATCGTCGGATCAACTCGTTCATAACACTCCGGTGATGTGACTCGATCAAAAACGGGTCGACGGGGGTGTCAGATGGCGGCGGTGGAACCGGGAGAAACCCGTAGACGAGTTTATCCTTGGCGAAAGCGAACCGATCGCGGTTTAAATCGAATATGGGGGGTTTGGGGATGCCCGTGAATGTCATGTTTGATTCGAGAATTATGAAATTGGTGACGTAAGGGTAAAGTTCGCGCCATCTGAGTTCAAGCAAGTCGAGTTCGTTGTTGAATAGGATCGCGTCAAAGACGTTGCGCGGTTCAGAAGCTAAAGACCATCCGTGGAGGGTGCAGAGGTTTTTTATGGTGGTGTTTTCGGCGTAATAATGTGGTATGTACTCGAATGGTGGTGGTGGTGTGTCCCAAAATGGGCGTAAAAATGAAGTGATGTTTTGGGTGTGATCAAAGATGTGCGTAAAAGAAATTGTCACGATAAAAATAATAACTAGAAACATGTAGCTTGTAATTGCTAGTCTGGTGACACACCGACGTAAGTGCATGATGTTGAAGATGATGATCGGGATTGACACCTTATGATCTGCAAAACAATAAAGGTTTATTAGTTTTGAATGTGACTATATGTATTACTATGCAAAGAATGCTAATATATCTAACTAGAGGTTAAATGGGTATTCAAACCCGACACAATCACGAAATTTTACATGATGATGTGAACACCACACAAACCCCTAAAATCGTTTAAACCAAACGAAAACGGATACAACTCGTGTATCCATTCTCTGGGAAAGATTCAATTGGGAACCTCTAAAAACTAGGGAGCATCGGGAACCGGCTCAAACAAAATTTGATTAAACTCGTTCCAGCAACGTTGGAAACGAATCGTCGAACCACAAGATGAAAATACTAAACTCTAAACCTTAAAGGTAAACTCTGAAAGGAAAAAGGCTAATCCCTAAATGCTAAAGCTAGACTCTAAACCCTAAACCATAAACCTTATCCTAAATATATTATGTTTAGAGTTTAATGAGTTGGTTCCAATAACGTCAGATGAGCTCCATCGAAGTTCATTAGAGCAGGTTGCCTTTTTTAGGTTCTCAATGAACCTTTCTCTACTCTATAAATAAGAAATTATAAATATTTATTACTTACTTTCTTTTGCATATTAATACTATAAATTTAACAATCTAAAAATATTACAAATGTAAATTAAATAAATTAGTTCATTATGTTAGTTATCTTTTCCCCTATAAATTTTGTGGATGTTTGATAACTTCTTAATGGTTCATAGTGTTTTAATCATTAAAAGGTAATCTTAAGTTTGAATAATTAAAATATCTTATTGGTTACCTCTTAATCATTCAGTTTCAGAATAGAGCAACAACAATTGAAACTGAATCACAGAAAAGGGTTCTTTTTTTTTTTGAAAGGTATAGTTCAACGGCAATCTTGCCAATCCCTAAAGCTCTCGTAAACCGAGAGCTCCGAGTTCGAATCTCGCTGGCGCGCAATGCGCTACCTCCCAGTCGGACCGAACTACGTTCCCGTGCGGGAATCCATAGTCCACAGAAAAGGGTTCTAACCAAATGACAAATTAAAGGTTCCAAAATTGGCCTAACTTGCAAATTTTAAGAAAAATGACACTTGCAAACACATCATCAGTTCATCTATAGAAACAATTCAGCAAAGTGACTAAAATTTAGAATCAAATTGCGATTGTAGAAACCACTGAGTCTGGATTTCCAAAATCAAATTCAGAAAATCTAACGAGAATGGCGGAATCAGAGAACCAAATCCTATAGCTACAGAAATCACGTTAGATCCAATCCAGAACCACAAGCACAAAATCCAAAATTTATGAACGCAGCTAATCATAAAAACAAATAGATCGATCCAGAATCCATGAACGCAACTGAATCATCCTCAACATTCTACTCAAAATCAATATTGCCCTACCGCAAATTCAAGTAATACCAAGTATACTAACAAATTGAGCTTCGAGCAACAGAGTTCAAGCTTTAACTTAAGACCGACAATAGCAAACTAGCAATTGAATCAATTCAAAACCTAAACCTAATCGACCAAAATTAGCACATAACAACGAATTAAAAATGAACGATTAAGCTATTCTGATGAATTAAATCGACATACCTTACATCGTCGTGGAGGTAATTAAACGACTAAATCAGCATCAGAATCAAATCTTCAAAGATACCGAGGGTTTAGATAGATACATTGGGTCGGTTTATAAGAAAAGGGATGGATACATCATACATGTGAGTGACTGTTCAATACAGTCTCCTAAAGCTGGAGCTATGCTCCTCTGCGACGAGGGATTACTTTAGTAACTTACAAATAAATGAAATTATCACACGTGTTGGTGCTGGTGGGCCATGTCGAATTGACTAGGTTTGATATGATGCATCGTGGAGTAGAGTTCAATATGTATCACGTGTAAGATTATGCGGTACGTTCGGGTGAGTGTAAGTTTAAGTGACCATGTCATACATGAGAAAGAGTAAGTAAAGTGTGTGAGTGAAAGGTGAAAATACACAAAGTGAGTAATCTCCACTTACGGTATGTCGATTAAGGAACCACTTTACGGTGCTTCCACAAATGTTGAATCAAATCCATTTTAAGATCCAAATGTATATCTTCACTACGAACAATTTGTCGATTTGCTAGTCTTTGTTCGTGGGTAATCTCCACATTCTCGACTTCTTCTGTATCATCTTCTACGTACTCGCAAATGGCGCGCCCATTATCTTCTATAATCATATTGTGTAAAATCACGCATGCATACATTGCCGCATGAATTCTCTTTAGTTTCTAAGGATGTGCGCGATTCTTAATAATATCCCATTTTTTTAACACGTCAAATGCTTGTTCGGTATCTTTCCTTGCTGATTCTTGCCGGTTTTGGAAATGAACACATTTTTCATTTGTTTGTCGTGAGGTAAAGGATTTCACGATGGTAGAGAATGTCGGATAAATACTGTTTGGTCTCTACTTTTGAAATGGTGACTTTCCAACAATTCATCAAGTACTCAGGAGGCCTCATCTTCATTAAGTTCATTTAATGATGGCAAAGTTCTAACACTTCTCTTTATTTATCTTATTTTTTTCAACATATTTAAACTTGATGATTGATAAACTGAGTCAAATCCATATTAAATGTGGACGTATTCACATGCTCAATCCGGATGACACATTATGGTCTTGTTTTCTACCAATCTGCTTTTATATGTTATTAGATTAGCATATATGTTTGTCCTATTGAGTTGTGGTCATTTGTGCAAGATTATCAAGGAGAATCAGATGCTGACGGCATAATCAGTATCGCTGACACAGTGAGCAAATGGAAGCAATCAAGTAAAAAGGAATGCTGATGCAGAAAGGAGGACTGCTGACATGATAAAGGCACAAGATACAAAGTCAGTAATACTGATGAACAAACCGGTATTACTGACGAACAAGTCTGCATTGCTGATTCAAGTCAAAGTGTATTACTGATGTAGCAATCTCTATTGCTGACGCTCAACACATGATCAATACTGATAAGTTTCACAACCATCAATATTGAGTACTGCTGATGAAGTATTAAGTACTGCTAATGAAGTAGTGAGGAGTGCTGATGTTGATGTAGTGAATGCTGATAAGCAAAATTCATCAGCACTGACAAGTTGAATAGAATTGCTGATAACTTGTCAAAAGATTAAAGTCAATAGAAGTGTTGATGATATACAAGAATATTACTGATGAAGTCTCGATTGCTGACATCTCTCATAGACCAATGCTGACATTCAAGTATTATCTTAATACTTAAATGTAAGGATTCTATGTTGCTGACAAGCAACTCTTCACTGCTGACACTTTGCTTGTGCTTCTAATGATTCTACCTTTGTTGTTGTCCAAGTTAATATCATTACTGACATGCATTTCACGAGTACAACGTTCAGACTTCATTGCTGATGAGTTATTAACTTAGAGATTTTCAAGAAATACCAAAATGCAGTTGGTATTACTGATGACTAAAGATTGCAGTACTGATGTTGTAAAAGTTTGTTATTGATAAAGAAATGGTCTACTGCTAACGACTGAAGACTTAGTTTGATTTCTTTATGTAAATTCTCGTAATGACATCAGTTATGACGTGTATAACTGATGTGACGTTAAGTCTGTTATTCTGTTAGTGCTTTACAGTTAGAGCAGTTAGGTTAGTTTTGATCTTGCCTATAAATAGGCATGTCATAGATTTAGTGTGTACGCTTTTGCATACTCTTTCTTCACACTTTCACACGCATTTACACACACTTTGTAATTATGTGATTATTGAGAATCAATCTAATTAACTGCTTTAAATATTCATATCATCTGTTGATTTACTGTTTCATCGATTATGTCTTGAATATTAATTACACTGTGACTGTTCTGTGTTTTGAGTTAGATTCATAGTTAGATTGAATCGATTACTTGTTTCCGCCTAGTAATCGATTCAAATCATAGCTTATTGATCAGATCCATCGACCCTGACAAATACCATCGCCTAGATAATAACCGTATTTGTAGGTATTGTCGTTACATATAAATTGTTGTCCCGAGGCAACGCCCTCAATAAGGTCGTTGAAAACAGGTGACTGATCTATAACGTTGATATCGTTATTCGATCCAACAACAACAAAAAACGCATGCCATATCCAAAGATCTTGCGAGGCAACCGCTTCTAATATAATTCTTGTATTTGGATGGTCTCCTCGATGAAATTGACCTTGTCATGCCGTTGGGCAATTTTCCCATTCTCAGTGTGTGCAATCTATACTACCAAGCATGCCAGGAAACTCGTGGTATGCTTTTTTGTAATAAGTGAATGTCAAATCAGTTAGCTTTTCTCAAGTACCTATCCGCGTATATTTCGATCACACCTATATTTTATAGTTAACTAACTAAATATATAAATACATTAAAAATAGTGTATATATATATATATATATATATATATATATTCTTAAAATGGTTAACTTTACAAAATTTGTAAATACTTTCGCCCGCGGTTCTCTCAGACATTTGAAGATTTTCTTCCCACGCGTCGCGGCAAGTGCCGTATGCTAATTGTCGCACAGCGGCTGTACATTTTTTAATACCAGAAAACCCCAGTTTGCCTCTTTCGTCGTACCTTCTTTAGAAAAATTCATATATTTCTTCTAAGTCTACAGCTAATCTCGTGTAAAGATCTCGACTCATCCTAAAACGACGTTGAAGAATGTCATCTCTGTATTTTGGATCTTGGGCAAAACAATTCACAACAAGTTGGTCGTGAGCACCAATACGATCCCGGTATAATGTTGCCCTACTACGTGCAATTGGTCTCTCAACTTCTTAATTGAAATAAACGGCCCCAACAACAAAAGCTTCTACGAAAAACTCGTCATCCTCACTTGAACCGGGCCCCAACGGTGGTGGGAATTGCATGATTTTTTTTGTAGAAAGAGTATGTAGTTTTCTGTATTTTAGATATTGAAATGGATAAGATTTTATGTGTTTGGATGGGTTTATATAGTATGTTTAAAATTATATATATTTTTTATTTTAACCCTCCCCAACGGATCTAACGCCCCTCCCAACGGTCACATTTCCAAAGATTCCCCCCGCGCCCGCCCCCCACACCTTGAGTCCAGCCACGCACCCAACCATCACGCCCCAATAACGCCACCCCGTGCGGTGTTGGGGGCATTATTGGGGCCACCCACGCCCAATAAAGATAGCCTACCGCATAGTCTAAACTTTTATTATATAACTAGCTTAAACCCGTGTATTACACGAGATTACATAATCAACACTTTCAACTTTATCATTGAATCATTCCATATATATTATGTTACTATGTTGTGAACGTTTACATATTTAATATACTTTGTTACATATGTAACTGCATATTTAAATCTTTACACTTAACACATTATTTACTTATGTAAATTGACGAAACTGTTTTCTTGGTAGGTGAATGAATTTTTTTGTAAAGGATGAATATGATTATCAAGAAAAGAAAAGTTTGATCAAGTTTTATGTCTTTTTGTTACCTTATGATAGGCATTTGAATCATTTTTAAGCTTGTATGAAATAATTTGTCATGATTTTACATATGTAAATATATGTTAGATATGTAAATTTATTAATGTAACATATTATCATTTGTTAAATATATGTAAACTTGTGTAACGTTATATATTTAACACATGTTAAATATCGTTTTTTGTCCTTTTATTTGGTTACATAGACGATGTAGACAATGCTTGTAAGTTATATGTTGTTACCATTTCATATAGACCAAAAATCACTTTTAAACTCATATGGTTCTAACATACCATTTGCATTGTTACATATGTTACAAGCTGTTGCATGTATTGTTCAGATAAATTGTTTCTTTGTTTCCGTTTATGTAACATATGTAACAATGTTACATATGTAAAATTTATATATGTCACAAGTTGTTAAATGCTTTATCCGCATAATTTTACATATTTAACTTATGTTAACTATCGAGGTGGATAATATGAAAACCCTATCGAGTTGAGAAAACCCCTAAAACCCACTTTTTGAAACATATGTAACGATGACTTTTTTTGATATTTAATTTTTACAACTTTATATTTTTTTATATAAATTATACATTAAAATCTAAGACTTTTGATGAAAATATTATAAAAAAATCCGAGTAGT
>WOUH02000031.1:2501934-2512304 GCA_009936405.2 Stevia rebaudiana | reverse complement strand
AGGTCGTTGCTGTGGACTATGGTTTCCCGCACGGGAACGTAGTTCGGTCCGACTGAGAGGTAGCGCATTGCGCGCCATCGAGATTCGAACTCGGGGCTCTCGGTTTACGAGAGCTTTAGGGATTGGAAAGATTGCCGTTCAACTATACTTTAAAAAAAAAAAGAATAAATTTTGGTGAAATATATTCAAATCCGTAAAAACATTCTTTGATGAACGTGACTGACAGGGTAACAGTTTATTTATCGTGGGGTTCTCCGAGAACCATTCATAGTGCTGCCAAACTATATGATCTATAATGTATATTTTAATAAAAAAGAAAAAGACACAAATTATTATTTATATAAAATAGTTAAAGTTAATTAAAATCTTTGATTGATGTTGGTATATAGTGGAGCAAGTGTGTAGTCCGATTCAAGAGAGTATTTACCAATGAAAACAGGAAAGAGAAAAACAATGATTTTGGTCTGAAGTCTGTTTGTTTGTGACCATGATCATACAATGGTGTTTAAGTACAAATTTTTTTCATGTACTATTGTACTTCCCATATTACAATGGTGTTTAAGTACAAATTTTTTTCATGTACTATTGTACTTCCCATATTTCTTTTTTGGCGTTGATATATGGCCATATGGGGTCTCAAAAAGTAACTAATTCACCACAAATAAAATATTTTTTGGCCAAAAGCAAAATAGATTATTGGATGATTATAAAGATTAGATAAATGATCGTAAAGTATTCCTTTTGAAAGCGTAACAACGTAAGTTGAGCGTTTTAGATGTAAATAAGTGAGTGAGTTACATGTAATAATCTATTTTGAACGGTAACAATTGATTTAAAAAATAAATTTAATTAGTAAAATTGTCTTCTTATATAAATAAAACAGCATTTTTCTCTTCATCCTCTCTACAGTTTTTATACAAACTTTTTTTAATAGGCGAAGCTAAACGGGTTTCAAGATTTTCAAGGGCGGTGGTGGATTATAGGGATAATTTAGACTTCGTCAAAACTAAATTTGATAAAAGAACGTAGTATTAACTTGGAAATCCTTTTCTCGAACACCGACTATTTAACTGGACCTAATCGGGTATTGCCGAGTGGGAAAAAGAACGTATCAGGCAAAATAT
Source organism: Stevia rebaudiana (assembly GCA_009936405.2). Taxonomy (NCBI): domain Eukaryota; kingdom Viridiplantae; phylum Streptophyta; class Magnoliopsida; order Asterales; family Asteraceae; genus Stevia; species Stevia rebaudiana. The sequence goes on along the minus strand of WOUH02000031.1, from coordinate 2,511,180 downwards.
TTTGGTTGAAAAATTAGGAGTATTTGAATGTTTTATTTATGTATTTTTTTGGGGGAGTATTATTATGTTTTTTAGGAATATTTGAATTTTTTTATCTATGTATTTTTATAATTTTCAAAAATATTTTTATGTTTTCTTCATATATGTGTAATTGTTTTTTGATTTTAATATATAGCTCATTTAGAAAATTATCAAAAACAATAAGTAACAATTAAATACTCCATCACTCTCACCTCATTACACCGCTAAGTGACGTGAGCACCTTTCTCTGCTGTGTGGCTCCTGCGTGACACGTCATCACTCTCACAAAATACTACACGTAGCCTTACTAAAAGTAAAATATATTAGTGTTAGTACAAAATAACCCTTGTAATTTACTTTTTTATTTAAATAAACACTGTACTTAATAAATTGATCTTAACGATACCGTTGCATCAAACTGCACTTTTTTACATGTGATTTTAGATATTGTTAACGTATTGCTATAACGTGTGCATTTACGTAGAGGATTTTGTTTTCTTAAATAAACTTTCAAGCATACTAAACTTATTCATAGTTTAACATGTGAAATAGGGGGTGAGCATAAAACCGAATTAACCGAACCGAAACTAAATTAACCGAATCAAAAAAACCGAACCGAACAATAAACCCAAAAAAAAAAAACAAACTGAAAACGAAACATTCGGTTCGGTTTTGGTTTCTCTTTTTTAATTAACCGAAAAAACCGAGCCGAATCACCTATTATTCATAATTATTTTTAAACATACTAGTGTGTTCATAAGTTTAATATGTGTGTATTATATATATTTTTGTATATTCAATTGTTTTATATTTCTTCATATATAGAATTAGTCTTTTAATAAATTATATATCTCAATTATATAGTTCATATATATTTTGTAAGTATACAAATGTGTTCACACGCCACCTTACACCATAAAATATATCAAATTGTTGAGAACCTGTTTAATTTCCAAAGTTAAGAAAATGTTTTAGATATCGTTGATTTACATCGTCACACAAATTCATTCATTCATTATCTATTACTAATTTTGTTGTTTGATTTTTATTTTTTTGTTTACTATAAAAATTATAAATAAAAAAGATGAAACCGAAACAAACCGAATCGATACAGACAAAAGAAACCAGAAAACCGAAACCGAACGGTTGTAAAAAACTAAAACCGACTATATCAGTTTTGGTTTAGGCAAAAACCGAACCGAACTGAACCGTGCACTCCCATAATGTAAAATTTGAATTTGTTTTTAGTGGATCCACCGCAAAGCACGGGTCATCAAATTATAGTTAACATTTTTTTTAGCGGCAAATTAATCTAATCTTATTAATACCACACCATGTACACGGGAGGGAGTTTTAACATTGAAAGACACCATTGTGCTGAATATAAGGCTTAAGGATGCAATAATTCATATTTAATTATATTAAATGATACTTGATATATGGACAAATTATATATAGGTTATGTGTATATTCTACAGTCCTATCTAAGACATTGTCACATTGTTTTGTTCAATTTAATATACTTGAATTATTAATTTTTTAAAGAAAATGATAAATGAGTACATTTAATTTGATGAAGACAGAGTTACATATTTATCTAAGGTTCTTTATATGTGTTGATAATTTTTCCAAAATTATTTATTGCGTTTTGACTTTTTATTTTTTCATAATTTTTGTGACATTTTTGCAGTTCTCTTGATAATGTTCAACAAAGCTGCTCTTTCCTCGTATAAGTTTCCATGTGCTAATGTCATTACTCTTTTTCAGGTTCTACCATCAACTATTTTCAATTTTGACTTCCAAAGTCTAACTTCATATTTTCAAAATAAAATTCACATTTAAGGTTTATTTTTTCCCAATTCAAGTCAGTCCAGTTTGTAGATAAAAGTTTCACATATCGTTATACTTATTGAATTTAACTCTATAACAAAGAAAATCATCACCAATTTGAAATTATAAACTGATAATCTTGAGTTTAATAAATAAGTCAAAATTTACTTGTGCTACCTTTTCTATATGTTTGTTGTAGATGGTGTGTTCTTCGGTTCTTCTTTATGCATTGCGGTGTCGAAAAATCATATCTTTCAAAGTAAACAATGAAAACCAAAGCACAAATAACATCCCGGGGATTTTTGTATCATTAAACACATTGCTTACGACTCTTCCTCTAGCCATCTCCTATCTGCTTTACATGGTATAATAAAATTTGCTACTTCGTATATTAAATATATAGATATAAATTTGTTTAGAGTAAGTGACCTATGTGGTTTGACTCATTTTACCCTTTTTTTTATTTTGTAATCACTTAGCCCTTGACGTTTGATTTGGTAACCATTTCATCCCTCCACACAGCGTTAGACGGTCTGAAATGGTTACAAAAATCAAATGTCAGAGTGGCTCAAACGTTTTAGATTCCGTTTTTGGTTGAAATGATTAAATGTGTGAATCTATAGCGGCCAAAATAGTAATTACTTATTTGCTTATGTGCATACATATCCACCTCTAATAAAAGATTAATATAAATGTCACATGCCAACATAATAATTATTTGAACTTTTAAATATTTTTTCTTTTATATTAAATTTTAAAGTAGATATAAATTTCAAAATCAATTAAATTTGTTATTATCTATTTAATATTTATCTATATATTTAAAAAAATAAATTACAAATCTCAACCCTGAGGTTTGTAATGTTTAACAGTTTTAGTTCGTCTTTAACATAAATCGTCTATATTGTTTCAAATCTTAACAATTTTCGTTCATAAAGTTTCAAGTCTTAAAATTTCCGTTAGTGGTTTATGGACAAAAAAAGTTAAGATTTTATTCCAAATAATGTCGCATGGCAACACCACAATTTATATATAAAAAGAAGACCATTCAATGCTCAATTAATCTACCTCTAATAAAGCTTTATAAAAAATGTCACGTGTCATTTTCTCAATTTTTATGAGTTTTTTAATTATTTAAATTTATTAGATTAATAGATTAAATTCTTTTATACTTTTTATATTATCTTGAATTATAGAATATATTTAACAGTTTCAGTCCACCGTTAACAGAAACGGTCTGTAACGTATTAAGTCTTATCAATTTTCATCCCTAACGTTTTAAGTCTTAAATTTTTCATCCCTAACGTGTTAATTCTTAACAGTTTTGTCCCAAATGTTTCAAGTCTTAACAGTTTTCGTCTCTAACATTTCAGGTCTTAACATTTTTTGTCCCTTAAGTTTTAAGTATTAACAGTTTTCTGTTAAAGGTTTAACGATTTTTCGTTAAAGGTGTAATGACCAAAATTGTTAAGACTTAACATAAGGGATAAAAACTAATAAAGGTTGACTAAATCTTTTAAGTCTTGGAAATCTCAAAGAGGAAAAAACGCACATACTCTATTTAAATTTTAAATTTGACGTTTATTTAATTTGTATAATTATCAACTTAATTTAAAGAATTTATATTTAAAATGTTTCTAATGAATAATTTTAAAATTTTAAAGTATAATTTATAGTCACAAAAGTGTCAAACATTTATTTATTTGAGTGTTCACAACATACTTACTTAATATATATATTCAATGATTCACGATAGAGTTTTAAGTGTTGATTATGTAATCCCGTGTAATACACGGTTTTAAGCTAGTATATATATATAATGTTTTATTAGTTATTTGACATGTCTTGTTAGTTATTTGACATGTCTTGTTTTGTTTGTAATAGTTAGTATCAATGGAATCTGTTCGCGGGGTAAGTGTGCCCATGTACACTACACTTAGACGAACCACCGTAGCGTTTACCATGATAGTAGAATATGTTTTGGTGCGACAAAAGTATTCAACTTACATTATTGGCAGGTATACTATTATTAATTTTATAACAACAAAGACAAGATACTATGCATTGTGAGTTTATTCTGTTAATTTTCTTTTATAAAACACGATATAGTGACCATGTAACACTTGACATATGTTTATATCGGCTTCACAATCTTTTGATGTCAATAAAATTTCACTTCACCTCAAATATACCGTTTAAAAGCATAAAACTACAGGAATATAAAACCAAATAATATCTTGTCATAAGTTGAGTCACGCATTCGAAAATCGAAACCAACTTCCACCGGTTTCCAACTTTAACCTCTTCAAGACCAATGCCTCGCGTATTATGGGTTTTCATTGTAGTAGAATTATCATAAAATGCAAATTGAATTTGTAAGTCCTTTTGATCGAGAGTCGTCTATGATTTTCAGATCAAACGAATTTGATGGTACTTTGAATTCTTCGATCGGATAAAACTCAATAATCAAATTGAAGAACAAAGTATGGATTTTGAGAGTGTTTTCATGAACCAGATAATGTTGTTGGATGGATTATGTGCGATCTTAACCCTAATTCGCAGAAGCTGCTTTTTAGTAGTTCCAACTTCGAATTTTGGCAAAATTGGTCCATGAAGTTTCAACCAATTTTATATTGCGGAAATCTAGAATTCGGGTTTTTTAATGCATTTTTTTATATAACAACATGTGTTATATAAAATTTTAGAATTCGGGTTTTCAACCAGTTTCAGCTCGACCCCAGCCAGTGGCTGTCGCCTTGGACCCTGCACTAGACACAATAGACTCAAACAAGTGTGCATACCGCTTATGAAATATCTATTATTTCTTATTCGACAAACCAAGTTAATCTCAGTTACACCAAAATATCCAACATTCATTGGGTTGATTCGATTTGGAATTTTTGTGACCCTATCCGAAACATGACCCGAATGTAAATTCGTATCAACCGACCCCAGCCTATTCGAACAACCCGAATAACCTGAAAACTTTTATTTGTCTATCTGAAGAACCCAAACAACCCGAATAAGATTTTGAATTGGTTTTTTTCGGGTTTCGAATACGATTCGGAGTTTGGTTTTATTTTATTTTATTTTTAATTTATTTGAACTCCCTTATCACTTTTAATGGTCACACTGGTTAGCAGGGTATTGGAGAAAACTATGTGTTTTTCCTAGCAGGTTCCCACAGTCACCAAAACAAAGCTAATGAAACAACTTGGTTTCAGTGTAGGGATAATCATATTTGGTGCCTTCATAGCTGGAGCCCGGGATTTATCGTTTGATTCATATGCCTACGCGATAGTTTTCTCAGCAAACATTTGTACCGCAATATATCTTGCTTCAATTGCCCGAATAGGTAGCTACATATTGTCATTACTTGTCGCGTTTGATCAGGATACGTTTCAAACTTTCATATTATGATTTCCTCAGGAAAATCTAGTGGACTGAATAGCTTTGGTCTTATGTGGTGCAATGGTAAGAACCACTCCTTTATCCAAAGAAGAAAAAGCAAATGTATTTTGACTTTTTGAGTTTTGACTTCAAAAGTCAAAATTTTACTTTTAGATCTTATTTTTCTTCCGTATCAAACTCATATCATTTTGTAGGTCTGATATGTACTCCAATCTTGTTACTATGGACATGGGTATGTGGTGATCTTCAAGTTACTGCTAACTTTCCTCACTTGTCAACCTTTGGATTTCAGGTATGCATATGTAATATTATTTAAACGGTTTATATAATTTTGGTAGCGTTAATTACTAGTTCGAGTATTAAAATGTAATATTGAATGTTTTTTATACAGGTTGTGATGCTTCTATCATGTGTTATGGCTTTCTTTTTAAATTATGCGGTTTTCTTGAACACAACTCTAAACTCGGCCCTCACTCAAACAATTTGCGGGAATTTAAAGGTTTGCAAAACTATGATTTCATGTGATATGATATATAATTATTGTTCACGCTTTATAAATTGGCCTTTGGAAATCAATGTTTTGACTTTTGGCATGAAAGAAAGTATAATGTCATACATAAAGCTAATGAATGACATAAATGAAACTTTAACTACAAACTATAGATTGTTGACCTTTAAAAATCAACAGTTTGATTTTTTGAGCGTCTACTTCATTGTTAGGATTCTTTTACTTCCTAAAATAAACTACTCATAGTTTGACTCTAGAAAGTCAAACATTTGATTTATTTGGACGGAATATGAGGTTTTATGCAAAGCTAATTATGATCTATAACAATACCGTAGGACCTCTTTACAATCGGAATTGGTTGGATTCTCTTTGGTGGTCTTCCATTTGATCTGGTATATAATCACCTCACTCAAGCTTCATGTTTAACAAGATTTGAATGTGATTTTCAAGAAATTTTTGTTGTATATTTTTTAAAATATTTTTGTGTTGATATAATTAGTTGAACGTGGCGGGCCAATCTCTTGGGTTTCTCGGATCATGTATCTATGCGTTTTGCAAAATCAGAGGGTTGTAACCCAAACCATGTGAGATACACTTCATATGTTGGTTTCCATACAAGATAATCAATAATAGTAATGTGTGTATTTTATAGGAAATATGAACTAATTAAGGTTTTTTTTGTTTGAAACAGGTTCATGTCTAGCAGGCTCATGATATGGACAAGACAATTTTGTTTGATAGAAACTGGAATTCATGTCATAATATGGAAACCACAATAATTCAAGTGTTTTGAACTCACGTCTTAATATGGAAACCACTATAATTTAAGTGTTTTGAAATCATGTCATGATCGCAATTAGTCTAAAAGTGTCCCAGTGTACGTAGGATTAAAAGTAGATATACGGATTACGTAACATAAAAGAGGTTTATCAGCGACAACATTGGTAATTTGAGAATTTCGGAGTATGATGGCTAAGGTTTATAATTCTGGATATAATCTCTAAAATTTATGTGAGTATGTTATTTATATTATAAAGATTGATTGAAAGTGGTTCTGAGTAGAGAGATATAGAGAAACTTATGAAACTAGTAAGTATAGAGAAATATTGTTCATTAAAGTAAATAAGAGAGAGAAAAAAAATAATGATAATTGTATAAAAAATTATTATTTGTTTAAATTGGATAGATAAAAATTATGATAAAGGTATAAAAAATATTTTTTAATTGAATATGAGAGAGAAAATGTAGTAATAAAGGTATAAAAAAATATTATATAATTGAATAGGAAAGAGAAAATGTAGTGATTTTTGGTGAATTATAAAGATAGAGATAGAGACACTAATCTGAATGCTTTTAGAGCATTCACAGTAACTTCTCCATCCCTATTTGTACATTTTTTAATTAAATAATATTTTTTCATACATTTATCATATATTTTCTCTCTCATTCACTCACAATCACTTTAAAATACTATTAAAATAGGCCCCTGCTATTTGGACCCCCCCCTTTGACCACCCTCCCCCTTCGGGCCCGTATGACCTCCTACGGGCCCGTAGGGGGTCAATTTTTTTTACATCGAATCAAATTATTATAAATTTTTATTTTTTGACCCCCTACGGAATTTATTATTTTTTTGAATATTAATTTGATTCGATGTAAAAAAAAATTATTTTTGACCCTCTACGGGCCGTAGGAGGTCATACGCCAGTAGGGGGAGGGTGGTCAAAGGGGAAGGGAGGGTCCAAATAGTAGGGCCCTTAAAATAATATCATTATCTTTTTTTCTCCTCTATTAAAATCCCATATCTATATTTTTTTCTAACTATGGGGGATGGGCTAAGAAAACCCCAAATATTTCTCTCTCCTTTAGAGCATTCACAGTAGCTTCCCAATCCCCATTTGTACTTTTCCTAATTAAATAATACTTTTTCATATCTTTATCATTATCTCTTTCTCTCCCATTCACTCACAACCACTTTAAAAAACTATTAAAATACCATCATTACCTTTTCTCTCTCATACACCCAAATCCACATCTCCATATTTTTTCCTAACTTTAGGGGAAAAATAACCAAAACCCCAAATATTTCTCTCTCCTCTACTCACAACCACTCTCAATCACACCCTAAATTGTGCAGGTTTCTCTCACACCAAAATGGGGAAGCTACTGTGAATGCTCTTACTCACAATCACTTTCAATCACACCCTAAATTATTCAGATTTCACTCACATTATTTTTGGGGGAGCTACTGTGAATGCTCTTACATAAACTCAATCTTAATGATTTGTAAACATGTCCTTCTAAGGCTATCTTATACTGACATGTCCCGAAGGAAAACTCGTACCAGGCACGTAACAAGCATATCCAAGATTGTCGGGAACCGGCTAACTACCAAAAATCACTTCAGGTTGCTAGACCTTGTTGGATTTGTAGGAAGTTCGTGGTGACAAACGATACATAAGTTTCACATATTAATTCATGGGAAGACACAATTAGAGTGCTAGATGTGCTCGCAATGAGGAGTTGCAAAGCCAGTGTGATTATATGTATTTGTCATGTCAAAATGAGCAGTCTTACTCAAATACTCTAATCAGATAGCCGAATAACACAAACCAAACAGAAATCATGAACACAAATGGAATAACTCTTCAATCAATTATCACTAAGAAAATTATCTGAAAACTCAATGACTTTTCTCTTAACCCTTATCACAAAGTTATAGTTAATATACGACCATAGCTCGGTTAAAACAACTAGAGTACATCTACAACTCCTAATCAAATAAAAGCAAACATAATTATCCAATACATAAATCGTAAATTGATAATTTCTCCAGTAGGTCAAGATCAAGGTGTTAGAAATTATATATATATATATATATATATATCTATACTATTATATAATACATATTAGAGAGAGAAAACCATGGGTTTTAAGAGATCCATGGGTTGTACAATACAATGAAGCATGATGTACAAAAGAATGAAGCATGTTTAAGAGTTTTAAGAGTATCCATCGGGTCAAACCCACACCCGTATCAAGAAAACACGCGCCCTGGTTAAAATACCCAATTCGATCTACCCCTCATTTCAGCAACGTTCTCTCTGCCTCCTCTCTCCACATCCTCTCTCCGCTAACCCTAATCAGAGCTCTATGGAACTTCATTCTACCGTCAAGCCCTCTGTTTCGAATCAACAGTGTTGTGAAATCAACAACGATCGTTCTACCATCTCCTTCCATGGTTCTTCCGTTGTTTCATTCACCGATCCTTTCAACAGGTTTGTTGGTTTTGTTTTTTCTCCTCTATTTCGTCTTTAGTTTGTGAATAGTTTCGTTGGTTTTTTATTCGGTTCATCCATCATCGTTTTTTGGGTGAGTATACGAACCCTAACCTTGATCGCTCTTTTGAAATTGTAAATCGTGGATGAAAAGGTTATACATATAATTTTATTTTGAAAAGGGTTCTTTCGTTTTTT
>WOUH02000031.1:2462184-2474493 GCA_009936405.2 Stevia rebaudiana | reverse complement strand
GTTAAATGAGTTGTTTTGGTTTGGATCCATTTGAAGTTTTTAAAAAAAATGAGAAGAAATGAGAAGAATGAGAGAGTGTGGTTGAGAAAATTTGTAAAAAATATAAAGGTTTTAAGTGGTATTTATAATTGGAAAAAAATCTTATTTTTTTTTGAGCTTGCAACGGTCAAAAGGAGTTGTGGGATCCACCACCAACGGCTAGAAAGCCAGGACCCACGCCCGTGGGCTATCCCACGCCGTGGGCCTCAACGCCCCACCACGCCACCGTTGTAGTGGTGTTCCCCGGCGTTGCCGATCCTTCCACGCCGATTTCAACGCCCACTACGGGCGGTCTAACAAGTAGTATATTAGAAAAAAATATTATAAATTGTTATTTTTCATTGTCAACATATAGTAGGAGTGAGTTTATAATTCTTAACACGATACTGAAAGTTATTTTTAATGAGTCATTACTTCAAAACTATCTCGATCTATTTAACAATGCGTCACATGACGTATCATATTCCACAACACCACTTGTGTGGATCAAGTCCACAAGTACCTACCATATTAATCATAGTTTAAAACCATCATTCTCGATCAGAATCCACAAGACCAATTTTTAGAACCAAATTCTCACTGTAATGCCTTTAGAAAATCATTTTTTCCAAGGCCAACTCTATGAATCGGGTCCACAGTGTTTTTTTTGCAAGAATCTACTCGAGCGACCACACTCACAAATGCTCCAACTTATTCCACATAGTCTTTAACACATATAAGATAGTGTCATCAAGAAACTGCAACTTAATAATCATATTCAACTTAAAACATACTAACTCAGATTGATCATATGACACAAATTGAGGCAAAGACACATTGACATTTATGTCCTTAATAATAAGATAATTTGGTATATTCTATGCTTAGAAAACCCTACATACTCAACTTTGTCACAATTGTAAATCCAACACACTAGTTCTTTCTCAAATTCGAATCAGTTACTAATTTGATCAGGAAAATCAAATTCGAATTTGGTTTTGTTCGAACTTTGAGCTTTTTAGTCATTTTGATTCCAACGTAATGACTCATTCCATTCTCGCCTTAATTTATGCATACCAAACGCTACCTTATAGTGAACACCAGGTATGGTAAATCATAAATGTGAATATTTAAGAGATGCCAAATTCCTTTAATTAAATAAATATATAACAATTCCGGTTTCCTTTATTGCTTGACAAAACCTGCTAATTTGTTATCTCTATATTTCAATTCCAATGAATCATGTTAACTAGCACAACCGTATTCTATACAGTGTAGTGCGCGCTTAGTTTTTATGTATCTTTTGTAAGAAGGATATATATAAATATTTTCTTCATAACGTATAACTCACGAGAATACTAGAACGAGCATGTCGTTTTCAGGTACTTACAAGCATAAATGAATTATTGATTCCAAATAGAAGAGAACAAATAACAGATAATAAAAGTATTCGGTTCTTATGTATTTTATTACTAGTTTCCAAATCCAGATCATTATTTCTTTCTTCACTTGAATGTCATGCATGTGCGTTGTTTGGAATATAGATTTTCTAGCTTTCAAAAGAATGTGGTGATCGAACGAACAATGGTGTATGTCCCATGAAATATACACTACAAGTAGCAAGTGAGTGATACACATTATATAAGGTGTGTTATATATACATCGGGTTCAGCTGGTTTAAAACTTAAAATCTCGACATTATTTATTTAAATTGGTTTACTAGTTTACCTTATTTGACTATGTAACTCGAAACATGTATTTAATCATGTTACAATGAAATATATATATATAGAAGTAGGAATGCTGAATGGTACGTACATCCAGAAATTTGTTATTGTATCATCAATTTCCAAATGTAGAAATACATATAATGTTAATATATAACACTACCCATATGATGATGTAGGGCAAATATGGCTAGTTAAAACGAGCCATGAATCTTACCTTCTCGACGAGGATTAAACTGACGAACCTGCACGCCGACCCCAAGGGAGATATAAGTGGAAAGACAAGTCAAAACAATCAGGAGTCTCCTCAAACATACCTTTCTCGTGAAAGGAAGCATAGGAAAACAGCAATGCCTGCTGTAGCCCACAACAGGAGGCACGCTCAAGAAGTTTCCCAAGGAACAATAGTCAAAGACTTGCATGAAGAAGACAAATCCCGAGTTTCCGGATAGAAAGGAGGAGATACCCAACCAGATATAGTGATCGTGAGCCAGCTAGACTCAGCATGGCCAGCACCATGGAATCTATAAATATAGACCCTTTAGCAGCAGGTATGATCATCCCATTTTCCAACTCTCTTACTCTCTCTCTCTAACTTCTCTCTATATGCTTTCACTTGTATTCTCTCAAAGCCCATACTTATCCTCACACCGAAGTCCGATCGCAGGAGCAACCCTCCTGCGGTGAGACTAACGGTTTTCCTTGCGTCTTAGCATGTTACTTAGCTAGAAAAGGTCATACAGAAGCCCGGATTTCACTTTGGACATTCTCGTTATTTGTTACTTCATGTTAAAAAGTTTATATTCATTCAATTTTAAATCCGACTAACTTTAATAATCTAATAAAATTACCGGTGTCGTATGACGCTACACCTAATTACCTAAATCCACCGTTAGATGTCGACGATCACGGATGCATGGGACAGCTGGAGGGGGACACCTATCCAATAATGAATGGTGAAAGCAAAAGGCAATCTAAACGAGCTTGTAACTATAACCTTATATGTTTGTGTGTTAGTATCGATCACATGCATCATACAACATATACAATGTGGACCAAACAAATGCGAGCACAAAGTTAGGACAACGTATCTTATCGACAATCTAACCGGCCACAATATTTTGTTTTAACTGGTTTAGTCAGTTTTAGTGTATTCATACTGTATAGTTAAGTATATTTATAAAAGATCATCAACATATTTTTGTTCCTTTACATACTTGACATATAATGTAGATGATGTTTTCCTTTCAATAGGTTGGAGAAAGGGACCATTGCCTTAGAAATGCACATGAGCTTTTTTTGTCATTGTTCCTTTAAAACTTGTGGTGCATTTCAACAAAACGTCTAAGTTTCTTATCTTCATTTCTACCCATCACCATGGCATAAAAATTGATGATTTTTCTATTTCATACAAAAATTCTACCATTTAAAGCCCATTTTATTATTATTATTTTTTTTTTGCGTTAAAACCAATATGACGTGTAAAATGGATGATCGAGTGTCCTTCATCTCATATGTCTCATGTTGAAAAAAAAAATAAGAGGACGACACTAGCCAACAATAATGTATAGATAAATAACTATTTAAAATATTTTTGTAGTAAGAAAAATATACCTAGTTGTCTTTTGTCATAAAGTTTTGTTTCTTTTTGTCATTTAAAATAAAGTTCTTCCGGTGACACGTTGTGGGTAAGAGACAGATTAAAATAAATGAAAATGAAAACAATTGGTACCTTATGCCGAACTTGTCGTGGGTAAAACACGTATTAAAATAAATGAAAAGGAAAATATTAACACCTTATGCCGAGGACTTGTCGTGGGTAAAAATGGAACTAAAAATTTTAACTGGACACTTATGCTAACGACAAGTCGTTGGGAAAACAAATTTTATTTTATTTTTTTGTATTTAACAAAAGCTTTTGAAATCCCAACTATAAACCTGTGATATCATACATATTAAAATACGTCCAAATCAACAAACATCCTAGTTTAATATTTAAAAGCATACGAATTATCCAAAACACAACATCCTGGTTAAAATAAAAACATCCAAAATCAAAACATTCAAGTTTTTCAACAAAACAACCCATTGTTTAATAAAACATAACTTGCATTCCAAAAGTAGCTACCGCTTCCTACGATTTTTTTGTTCCAAAACGCGGCGCATTTCTTCCATTTGCTTGTTCATTGCCTCCATTACACGATCCCTTTCCCAGTGGCGAGGCTTAGTTGACATCAGGCGAGGCAACCGCGCCTGCTCCGTTTTTCTCCAGTAGTATATATTTGATACCGCGTAATTCAAAAATTTTTAATACGTATAATCTCGCTCCTGCTTTAAAAAAATTATAATGTGTTATTTGTCCCTGCACAAAAATATTTTATATTTATTAAAACTATGGATGACAAAGAAACCCGAAATCTAAAAAACCGAGAGATTATAGTTACGATATTAGTATGTTATTTAAGTATTTAAGGTTTGGCCTTATAATTAATCACTCACTTTCATTTAAATATATAAACCCAAAATTTATAACTGGCCCATTAACAATTAATCTATAACACAACTCAATTGATGTTGATAGTATTATAACTGGTCCAATTGACCATTTAGTCCATTACATTCAAATGAAATAAAAAAAAATTACAGGAATAATATTCAACCCACCCCCTTCCCACAGCTCACGCGAACAGAATAGGGACCGCTGCCACTGCTCCCTCCGACTGAGTTTGTACGGATCATTTATATAACATCTTCATGATATTATAAACAGTTTATGTGTTTGTTAACGAGTATTTTTGTTTTTATGTTTGAATGAAAATTGGAGTATTTATTGATTGAATGAAAAATTAAAGTTTTAGTTATGTTGACTCGAACCGTCGGCCCGAACCGCTGACCCAAACCGTCGATCAGAAACAGAGTATTAGAAAGAACAAAAATTCGAACCCCGAATTTCTGCCCATGCTTACGTTTTCTTCAAACTCCGCCACTGCCATTTCCCTCTCTCATTCTTGTTGTTGTGTGTTTCGCTCTTGTTGTTGTTTCAGTTGTTGTTGGAGATGTTCCACCCGTTCATCCATTTGATTTTGTCATTGTCCTTGTCCATGTGAAGAGGGTTATGTATCAGTTACATCTACATCTGGGTTGGGATGTCTCCCAAACGTACATTCCTAGGTTCCTTGGTAAAATCAGAATGTTTTCTATTAAAATCTTGCTACGCCTTCCCATCAACGGGATGACAGATCATACCATCTGTCGAGCGTCCAGGTTTATGCCAAATCATCTCTTTTGCCATGAATCTAGAGCCATACCTTCTTCGAAGTCGGGAAGTTAAAAGAAAAGTAACGCAACACTTTTTTTGCTACTTTCTTCCCCTTTGTGTTATTATCAACCCACCTGCTTTCGTTACAAACCATACAATTATTTATCTCTTTATCAACACCTTTCCAAAATAAAAAACAGTCAGTAACGCAAGCGTGAATAGATTCAAATCCAACTCCGATCTCCTTCTGCTTCTTTTTAGCTTCATAGTGTGACGTTGGAATATGATTTTCTTTTGGGAATGCAACTCTTAACAAATCTAAAAGATGGTCAAACGAACTATCCGTCCATTTGTTTATGACTTTAATATGCATCAATTTTGCTAGAAAGTTAGAGAAGACATCCAACTACAACCAGGATATAACTCAGTGTAAAGCCCCTAAAACAATGCATCAATCTTCGGGTCTGAATCATTTACTTCTTCATTTAAATTTTCCTCTTTTGTATTTAGCTCTGCCATAACATCATCAAGTACACCCAACATGTCATCATTTGTTGTTGGATTACGTGTTCTTGGTACAAATAGGGCTTCTATATCGTCAGAATTAGGAAATTCCTCATCGTGATAGTGCCAAGTCATATATGATTGTAGAAACCCACGGTCATGTATGTGGCCATAAATTGTTCTCAAATCCTGTCGACACCCATTGTAACATCGTTTACACGGGCAATACGCTTTACCTCGTCCGTCGACATGGTTTTTAGCAATATCTATAAAGTTGCTTAGGTCATTTATGAATTCTTGAGAATTTTGATTTTCCAATGTGGTCCAACTCTAATCAATTGTCATATTTATATATGAATGTAAATGTTGTGATGATGTAAAATTTATCTCTATTAGATTAATTTTGGACGGTTATATTCTGAAAGGCTATCCTAAACATGACATACATACAAAGACACATGCTTAGAGGTGTAAGAAATTCAATAATAAGACATGAACATCCATACATACATACCAATCATACGCATAAACACATAAATCATACATACATACCAATCATAAATAATAGGCATACTTGTGTCAACATCAAAATTTTATGATTGTAAAGGCTAAATTTTGTTTCATGTAGATACGACTAATGCTTCATAACTTTTTTAATTATATTCTAATATTCAGAGAACTAATTAACAACTTTGTATATCCATTTATTCTTAAACAATTTTCATGCCTGAATAAACTAAGAACTTGATGAATTTATCATATATTAATAATCTAAAGTTTTCCAACTAAAAGTTACAACATCATCGACACACAATAGGAATAGATGACTCAATTTCTTTTGTACATTGTGCAGGCACAGTTCGAAGAAAAGAATTATCTATAACATGTCAACAAAAAGAAATATAGAGTAAAATGAAACCAAAAATTACCTGTTACCTAAATATAGCTTCAAAACCAAGAACTAGATGAAATATTCCACAAACCCTCAAAATCTTCAAAAGCCCTAAGAAAATTTAGGAAAAACAAAGTTAAAGATGATGAAACTTGAGTGAAAACTGAAAACATTACATAACCTTACCTTAAAATTAGCAATGTGCTTCAAGATCTTAAAACCTATGCAAGAAATCAAAGTTAGGTAAAACATCAAAATGAGATAACACAAATCCATAAACCTAGGTAAAAACATGAGAATAGAAACAAAATTACCTTCAAAAGCAAAAAAAAAAAAACCGTCAAAGTCATCGACATTTAGGCCATGATGCCATTCGTTTGCCAAGACATTATAACACCATCAAATAACCAAAAATGTGTCGTTTGGTCCATGCCGACGACATTTGGTCGGCAAAACCGAAAAACAAACTGTGTCGTTTTGATAATATGGGTCATTTTTCATGCGTGATAAAAAAATTATTTTTTTCTTACTCTATGCCGACGACTAATAGTCGGCTAAAATATTCAGAGAGGCGGTAACTTTTTTCTTCCATGGCGCCATAACTATGGCGACAACAAGTGGTAGGCCAAAGTTAAAAAAAATAATAATTTGGGAAGCGATTGGCGATGTTGTCGGCAAAACCCAATGTGTACCGACGACTAATGTCGTCGGGATTTCTATAGTTGGAAAAAAACGATTTTCTTGTAGTGTGATCATCAATTATGTTCTAGTAGAGGAGGGGTGCCATATGCTCAAATATTATTTGTAACATGTAGGGCACAAAGTCTTGAGTTACTCTAATAACTTAAGAAAGGGTGTTAGATATAGTTGGCAATATTGTATTTTTGAAGGGTTTGTTTGTACTTTGTAGTTAGCCCACGAGCCCAAGCTTAGTTTCTCTACGGTTACTAATAACATTTGTGTATATATTAAGGCCGGGTTCCTCTCCAAATGTTTCACTTAATTAAAATATCATTCACTTTTTCTATGATGATTACAAGCTTCATCGATCATATCCATTAATTATGTTCTTCCAGATGAGATATTTGATTAATGACTTTTTTTGTTGCTGCATTATATATTGATTCAAATTCAAGTCGTAAGTGTCTATCATCAGTTGTGATTTTAAAAATATTGTTAGGGGTACGTCAAGTAGAAATCATTAATTAACAAAAGAACATCGCTGATTCATTAATAAATGATGCTACTCCTTACATATTAATCAATTAAACAATTAATTAAACACACCCAGATACGTACAATAATCATCGTTCTTTTTTAAATTTTTGTTTAACAAATTAAACCGAAATTTCCAAAAGCAAATCCAAATAAATAATCAACGTCCTCTTAAGAAGTGTTCATCAATGCGTCCATCAACTAATTACCAGAACCTGCAAAATCAATGCATTCATAAGAACTCGACAAATGTACTAAAAGGTATGCTAAACATTAACCACATTTGGTAAATCATGCATCAAAGCCATAAATATGTATACATTACACTAGCTTTATATTAACTAAACCTGCTAATGTGCGTGAAAACTCATTAAGTTAATAAGGGTTATATTATGATATAAAAAAAGGTAGTAATTCAAGATTAAGGTTTCATGAAATACTAATGGATTGAAAGTTACCTGAGTATGAAGGGATTTTGTAAATTCAAAGAGAGCAAGTGTAGCCAGGAGGAGGAGTCTTGCCACAAGTAACAAGCAACTGAAGAGCGATTGGTACATAGATTTTGAGGTTCAATAGCTTAAGCTTTAGTGTTGTGCACAAGCAAACTGCAGCTTCAAGCTCTGCTAATCCGGCTATAATCGGGCAGCATTTGTTAACCGCAGGGTCACCCAAGCCAATGTGGACTAATCCACCAAGAAGGTCCACACATGCTCCCAGCTTTAGAGTGTCAATGGGGCATGTTGGTGGTGCAACGGGCGTGAACTTTGGTGGTGCACAAGGTTTGCCTGATGGTGGTTTGACAACTGGTGGGGTGACAATTGGTGGGAGAGGGAGAGGTGGGAGATCAATTGGTGGTTTCACTGGTGGCAGAGGAAGAGGTGGGAGATCAACTGGTGGCTTCACTGGTGGGAGTGGGAGATGTGGGAGATCGACCGGTGGCTTAACTGGTGGGAGTGGGAGATGCGGGAGATCGACCGGTGGCTTAACTGGTGGGAGTGGGAGTTGTGGGAGATCGACCGGTAGCTTCACTGGTGGTTTAACTGGTGGGAGATCGACTGGTGGTTTAACTGGTGGGAGATCAGGAAGAGGTGGGAGATCAACTGGTGGTTTCACTGGTGGGAGTGGGAGATGTGGAAGATCGACTGGTGGCTTAACTGGTGGGACTGGAAGAGGTGGGAGATCGACAGGTGGCTTAACTGGTGGGAGCGGGAGAGTTGGGAGATCGACTGGTAGCTTCACCGGTGGCAGGGTGACTGGTGGTTTCACGACTGGTCGATCTAGAGCAGGACTTGCTGAAGAAACCAAGAACATTGAGATTAAGAGAAGAGCCTTAAGCTTGTTGGAGGACTCCATTTTTGGAGGATGTAATGTGAGGATACGAAGAAGGTTATTATATAGAGTGCATGCATGTTTTTACTTTTTTACTTCTTATTTCCAATAACTTTGTTTTATTTTTAATGGGGTAGATGTATGTTGAGGAAACTAACAAAAAGTTTTAATGAGAGAGCTAGAGAAAAGTTAGGGCACATGTATAGTTTTGTGCACATTGGAGGTGACAAATTTGCTAGTTGGCAAATAATTTAGCATTTTATGCATTAGACGTTGGATTTTTAATTTGTGTTTATTTTTACATTTAATAGTTATATGTCACAAATGTTTATTCAAGCTTCATAATTGGCAAGCTTTATATATCACCCTTCTAAGATCATGTGTGACGGTCTTGCCATGAGTGCAACAATGATGAAGTGGCACCGAGTGATGTGGCACAACTGAGGATGGAAGGACAAGAATAATAAAAACTGGGGTTTCGATGCATTGAAGACACCTTTCTTATCATGCTTAATTTTCAAACGCTTAGCTTCCGCTAGAAAAAGAAGGTAAGGCCATAAAGTAAGTGAAGTTGCAAGTCTAAGAAGAGAATATAAGGCGGGTCACCGTGGTGTGGCACTATAGAGAGTGTGCGGTGATGCGAAGCTGTGGGAATTGTGGTCTTACACCGTTGCATATGGCCTAATATTATGTATTATGGCATAATATTATGTATCGTACAAAAAGTTACAAAAGATGGGGAAGCTTTATAAAACAAAATAATTTAATTGTGAATGATTTATTGGCCAAAACAAAATGTTTAGTAAATGTTCTTTAACTACGGTCTTTAATAACATGAAATTACTATTTTAACCATCACTATAAGACAAAAAGTTTTACTTGCATTTATAATATATACGTGTACTTTTTTATTTTTAGGACGTCAAATATGTTTGTCATCGTCATCGTATTCAGTATATCCCATCTAAAGTTAGGGTTTAAGAAGGGTAAGATGAAGACAAACCTTACCTCTACCCCCATCGGAATAAAGAGGTTGTTCCTAGTGAGACCCCCGTCTCATGATGCCTAATTAACTGTCAACCCAACGCTTTTAAAGTTATTTTCACAAAAATAAGTAAAATAACGTTAAAACTAGTGCAACTTTACTTTTGCATCTCGAGGGTCCACACATATATATATATATATATATATTATAGGACATCAAATATACACCTATATATTTCTAGTATACTAATTTGAGCATAATTTGAAAACTCGATCTCTAAATATATTGTTGCAAAAACAAGAAAAGTCTGTAAGACTCGATCTATGCAACGCTAGAGGCTGACTTATTACCCAGCATTTTACATCAGCTTTCTACACATCTCTCTCACAAACACATTTTATCCCCAATACATCATTCTTACATACACCATATTTGTTTCCACATCACAATTTCTTTTTTCAATTTTTATTCACTAAAATTATCTTATTTTTAACTAAAGAACGTTAAATACATAAAATGAAACGTAAAAAATAAATAAAAAAAGAAATCAATTAAATTTATTTTTTTTCACAATCGTACTCAAATTAAAGAGGAAAAAACGTTTGTTTTTATGGTGTAATATTTATTAAAAAATAATGTCGTATGAAAAAGTTATTAATGTTTAAAGGAAGTGGGGAAAAGTTAAAAAAAGTGAACAAATGAGTTTTTACATGAATGTCCTTTCTCTTTTTTTTACCTTAAATAAATGGATGACCAAAATTTGTTTATATTGTTTGTATGCAAATCTTCTTCCTATTTAATCCTTACTCAGTAATTATATACTTATCTTTTAATCAATATTTGTTTTCATTTGCATTAAATTATTAAATATTGTCGTGTGAAGTTAAGATATTGTACGGGTAAATCGGATTTATCCCCAAACATAGGTATTTTGTTGGGTACATATTGTCGTGTGAAGTTATGACATTGTTGCTTGTGGACTAAAGTTATCTTGGTATTTTTGTTTTTTTAGACTTTTTTCTCTTTGTTGAAATCTTATAAGTTATTAGGTTACTTAAAAAAAACAGGTTTGAACTTTGAAGTAGTGTAAATTACACTTAGAGTGACTGTAATCGGTTGAGATTGTATATATGAGAGGCTGCTAGCTCGACTGGTCATGCTCATGAACACCGTCCTGCCTAGCGTGATTGGGGCCGTGAGAGGCATGCGGGTGACATGGGTTGCGCCCTCCCCTACATTGAGGTTGAAGATTCATAAAAATAAACGTTGAACGGTCATGTGGACTAGCCGTTGATGAGATTAATAAAAAACTTTAAATAACTAAAGTCTATAAAGCAATATATAAACCTCACCACCTCTATCCTTCTCTCTACATCTTAAACACAAAATACTCATTCTAACTCTTTACAACTTTCACATATTTTCATCTTTCTACCAACAAGATTATGGATCTCAACTAGTTCAACCAAAAGCCAACCCATTCAACTAAAACCTCAACCAATTCAAGCAAAACTCCACCCTAACCAATAACCAGATGGGTCGTAGGGAATGCTGCACCAACGACATGACATCAGGAAAAGTGACGCCATCTAGCTATAAAGGATATAAATTTTAATGACATCTGTCAACAAAAGATGCAATCGAGGCATAGTGGCATGCGCGATTCAATGATTATACACGAAGCAGCCGTATAATACCAACTTAAACAAGGTGGGATGTTTACGCTTACTAAATTCTTGGAGCCTTGAGGAGAGTCTCATTACCCGTCCCGGTTCTTGTAGTTTCATCATCTAAGCGTTTGAAAACACCCAGATCTAGCAACTAAGCAATCCCCGCTACATCGGATGTCCGTCATTCAACCTTAACCTACTCCAACGAAGACCTTGAAATGCACAAAGATTAGCCTACTCGCTCGATCCGTAGAGGTCGGGCCAAATCTAAACGGGCTTCATTTTCTAAGTCAGATGTGGATTACAGGGAAACTTTAGAGTCGTTAACCCAATAGGTCGTGGACTTTACCGAAATGACTTTGTCGAAAACATATTTGAAAAAAAAAATAACGTCAAAAAAAGCAACCACTTGCAAATCATTATCACGAATACCCATTATTAACTAGACCTAATCAAGAAATACCCGAGAAGGAGCATGTCCGTCTTTATGGTTGAAAAAATATATTTTATTTTGTCTTTTTTAGGATAATGCTCTTTAATGTTTTAATTATGTTTTCTAGGATTTTTTTTTAATCTTTTTAATTATGTATTTTAAGTTTCTTGGAGTGTTTTTAATGTTTTCAGTGTGTATATATATATATATATATAGGGAGCGGTTAAAATACATATGTTTGTTATCCTACATAACGTAGGATGAGATTTCATCCGTT
>WOUH02000031.1:2441196-2462084 GCA_009936405.2 Stevia rebaudiana | reverse complement strand
AATGAACCTAAATTTAGAGTGGAATACAATGATAATATAAAACTTATATAATCATCGTGTTACCAATGGCGTATTGCAGGAATAAGTATAGTCAAAGGTTGAAAGTTACCTGTTCAACTGCCGGAAAACGGCCAGTTGTTACATGGTGTATATCTCTTCACGTAACAATGTTAATACTAATAACTTCTATAGATAGAAAAACTAGAGAGATGAACTATTCATGTCTAAGCTACCTTCTCTTTGTGTTATGAGTTCACGGAATTACCTACTAGTACCTGAATTTCTATATTTGACGATTATAGCTCAAACTAGTTTACTGTCTAATATTCCCCTAAGATCCAATTGTGATTTATGTGGTCGATTCCTGATCAACATCTCGATGGCTTTATAAAATGAGTTCTGAAACATTGTTGGTGTTGTCGATGGCTTTTCAGGATTAGATGTTGATAAAGACGCGCTATGAGGAAAGGGATAAAGAAGGGTTATTTCCTAATATGTTTTTTACTTTTTAAATATAACTAGCAAAGTTACCCGCATTTCGCGGCTCCACTTGACGGATTGATTGTGGAGATTAAAACGTAGACGAAAAACAATATTACGTCACATAAGTGGTGTTAAACGAATATTCAGAAAATCCCTCAATAGACTTCATTATACGAAAAATGAACATACCACGCTTTATGGCGGAAGACAAAGAGAGGATTTAGGAGGAGGAATGTGAGAATAAAACCTTGGTAGAAAGAATATGAAGCAATTATTTATATTTACAGAAAAAAAGACCAGTTCGGTTTACGTTTGATGGCTCATACAAAACCGAATACTGTACACAAAATTAAGCATGTAATTAAGGAACGAAAGAGATAGTTTTGCAACCTTAGAAATTATTTTTGAGAACTCAAAGAAATTAAATTATCAACATAAAAACCAAGGATTAACTTTTTTAAAGAACGAAATACGTGAGCTTGAAATTTAAAAACTGGAATGGTGTATTTTATAAAGCTTTTAGCAACCCAAAAAAAGCAGCATCAATCCATAAAGTCATAAGAGTTAAAAATGATATTTATTAAATGTTAATTAAGTTATGAGCTAAATTGTATAACACTAAAAGTTGAGAGGAAAAAAGGGGGAAAAAAAAAAGGTCACGGACCCTACCTTTTAAGGTATTGTATAATGTACTCTTCAAAAATTAACAATAAACTTGTCAACGTGTTCGGATTTTTAACCTTATAATTTTTTCTTCTAACTTAAAACAAATGATTTGATAAGTTAATAAAATCAAATTTATAATCCAAAATATCATATGTGGTCATAAGCTTGTACGAAACAAGAGACGTGGAGAATTTAAGCCCAACATATTTTAGCAAAAACGAAAACACTGCTGTTGTGTAGAACAGTTGTGATTTTGTTTTAAATAATAATAATCTAAAAAACACATTTCAGCTTGATTCAGAGGAACAATGGCGTTGCAATTGAGCACCCCCTGCAACTTTGTTTCGACCCATAGAAAAATTCAACGAATCAGGGCCGTTGCATCTGACGATTTTGTTAAGGTGAAAACCCAGGAAGATAATCTTGTGAAATTGGGTGGTTCTGATTTGAAGCTCACAAAGCTTGGAATTGGAGCTTGGTCATGGGGCGACACCAGTTACTGGAACAATTTTGAATGGGATGGTGAGTTCAGTTTCGTTTTCAATTCTGCCCACCAGGTGTTTGTTAAAAGTCATCAATCACTTTAAAGTTAACATTTTAGTCTTATTTGTTCTAGTTTTTGCTGCTTTCTTACTGAAAATGAAATTGGAACTTAACACAGTTAAACCTCTATAAATTAATAATGTTGGGATCAGGATATTTTATTAATTTAGCTAGATATTATTATATTAATAAATTAATAAATTATTAATTTAAAGAGTTGACTTACGGGAATACAACTATTTACAAATTTTTGTTGCAATACGAGAATACGGTGTCTAACTCTTAAGTGTAACGAGGAGATTTAAAGATGAACTCAATATATATTTAAAGTTTACACAAAAACAAGTGACTATAGATTCATTTTTTACTAGACAATCATAGAATTTTGGAATATTTTAGTAATTTTTAATTTATAGTTTCGTTGGGACCAATATATTTACATTAGGATTTCAAAAAAATTATAATCTTATTATTTTATCAATTGGGGTCCAATTTTGTACTGGTCCCAAGTTGGGACCGAACAAATTATTAATTTTATCGAGTTTATTAATTTATCGAGTATTAAATTATAGAGGTTCTACTGTAGTTTGATTATGTATTTAACTTTAGTATGAAACTATCGTTTCTTTATGTTGCTTGTTTGAATCAATCATGTGCGTTCAAAATATTTGGGATATTGGTCTGCTTTACAAGATTATTCATATAGAAATACCCTTTTTGTAATTATGCTTTCTAAAAAGGGTTTGTGTGTGCCATATTTTGGCTATTGTAGTTTTGTATTTAAACTGAGTTGAGTTTTCATTTGTCTGGATGATGACAGATAGAAAGATGAAAGCTTGTAAGAGTGCTTTTGATGCAAGTATCGATAGTGGTATAACTTGGTTCGATACTGCTGAGGTTTATGGATCAAGGGTGAGAATAATTGGATTCTGTTTGTAATTTTGGTTAGTTTTTTTAAATAATTTTATGCTAATTAAACCTTATTATTCTCTGGTTTGACTTTTCAGTTCTCATTTGGTGCTATAAACTCTGAAACACTACTTGGAAGGTAGGCTACAATTAACTAATGGTTATAACTCTCTAGCATTTATTCTTGTTGGCTAGTTTCATAAATGTCCAGAATTTATATATAGAAAGTTTAAAAAAAAAAAAAATGAAATCAAAGTCAAACTAGAAACAAATGTGCTGTTGTTGCTGATTACCAAACAAATTATGAAAAATTACACGCGCACGCACGCAAGGCATATAGATTATTAAATGCTATACCAAGATTTTGGAGACATATGTGAATCATTTGTGGATTTAATTCATTTTGGTCCTACTTTGGGAAAATTGTGAAATATGTATTTCTTTTTTCATGAATTACTCTATTTAGGTTCATTTAATTCAGTTAATTCACTATAATTCCATTTAAAATGTTATATGAGTTAATGTTCAGGTTTGTACAGTTAAAGTTTATTATATTGTAATAATAAATTTAGTCATTTACATCTGTTTAGGACTTTAGGTCCATTTCTATCAAATTAATGCACTACTTTCTGAATTCCACATATATTTCATATAAAATATAACATAATCTCATTTCTGTTTTTATCTTTTTAAGATTCATCAAGGAACGAAAGAAAAAGTATCCAGAAGAAGAAATAGCGGTTGCAACTAAATTTGCTGCATTACCATGGAGGCTCGGGCGCCAGAGTGTCATCTCAGCCCTTAAGGACTCACTGAGTCGACTCGAGCTCGACTCTGTTGAACTTTATCAACTCCACTGGTTTGTCCTTTAGCCTCTTGGTCTTTTATTAAATTGGTTTAAGCTTTTAACTAAATTATAATAATCAACTCTTTTTTATATGAATTTTCAGGCCAGGAATTTGGGGAAATGAAGGTATTTTGCAACATTAATGTGTTTCTCGTTACATTACTCTTTTAAGTAAACCTTTTACATTATAACTTAAGAGTTAATTACACATATGGTCCTTGTTGTTTGCAGAAATACCAAGTTTAAGTACTAAGGGTTTAAACTTTAAAGTTACAGGGAGGGGTTTTATGCTTTTAGTTGACAAGTTTGGTATTAAGGCTAAAATCTGTTGACTTTTCCGTGAATTTGGGGTGAAATGACCAAAATACCCTTTTACTTTTTCCCTTTCACTTTGACTATTCAAAGAGTCGAAGAATATGTTCAGTTCACCATAATGTAGTTAGCGTTAATACCCAAGCTCGTTACATAAATGAAAGCATAATGCCTAAACCTGTTACTTTAAACCCTTATTATCCAAACATGTTACTTTTCGCAAACCCCCTCAATGTAAATAACTCTATCTTTCAAAGAAGTTGGACTCTAAAATACGCATTGGCCACCATACGCATGTTCTAAACTTATTTGTTAAAAGGATTTCTTGAAGTATTTCAAGAATTAACTGTTCATATTATATTCTTTTGTGGAATTATGTAAAACTAAGTGTGACAGTTATATTTCAGGTTACATTGATGGTCTTGCAGATGCAGTTGAGCAAGGGCTGGTGAAGGCGGTTGGAGTCTCAAACTACAGCGGTTTGTTTCTGTTTTGTGTTTCTGTTAAAAGTGTGACATGTAAGGTTTCAAAATGTTTGACTATTCTTCATTGACCTTTTTAATATTAGAAAAGCGTCTTCGTGAGGCTTATAAGCAGTTAAAGAAACGAGGCGTTCCTCTTGCTTCAAATCAAGTTAATTACAGTCTCATATATAGAATACCTGAACAGAACGGTGTGAAGGCAACATGTGATGAACTTGGTATTACTTTAATCGCGTATTCGCCTATTGCTCAAGGTTTGATTACTTCTCTGTTTTTGCTTATAAATATCTTCGCGTCTTGCTTGATTCGTAAACCCCTTGAAGGCCATTTTGCATTTTATCTGGTCCCACTCGTTGGAAATGCATTGGTGCATGATGGGATGATGCAATGATGAGATCACATTGCGAATAAATTTGGCCAAATATGATGAAAATGTGTTACTTTTTGGTGTTTAAAAGTTAAGAATTTAAAATGTTATCTATAAATAGTTTTCTAGTTGATGGTCCTTGGTTATATTTCGTATTTGCTATCATGATCCTTAAGTAAAAATGTTAGCCGTTTTGGTCCCGGTTTTGTAATTTGATGCCAATTTCCTCCTTTTGTCTCACCGGATGTATGGAATATACCAAGGGACAAAAATAACACCAAATTATAAAATCAGGGACGAAACAGCACCAAATTACTAAACGGGAACGAAAAATGACATCAAATTACAAAACCAGATACCAAAATAGTGAGAAAATTTACTTAGGGATCAAAGTGACAAATATGAAATATATCCAAGGACCAAAATCGCACTTTACTCTTTCCAGTATTTTTTATAAGAGTAAAGTGTCATTTTGGTCCCTGGTTATATTTCATATTTGCTATTTTGATCCCTACATTATGTTTCTTGCCATTTTGGTCTATGGTTTTGTAGTTTGCTATCAATTTCATCCTTCCGGCACATCAGATGTGGCAAATATAAAATACAACGAGTGACCAAAATGGCAACAAATTACAAAACCAGGGACGAAAGTGGCAAACCAAATTATAAAACTAGGGACGAAAGTGGCACACCAAATTATAAAACCAGGGACCAAAATGGTGAGAAACATAACGTCGTGATCGAAGTGGCAATTTTGAATATTACCAAAGACCAAAATGGTTCTTTACTCTTTTTATAATGAAACACCTCGCATATGTTGATACGCGCACATCATGCATCGGCTTCTGGGATCTAAACGCTACCCAAATTTGCTATTTTAATAAACTTTACATTTTGCAACCCGTACAGGTGTTTTAACCGGAAAGTATACCCAGCAAAACATCCCTACAGGTCCTCGAGGAAATATTTATACTGCCGAATTCTTAACCGAGGTTAGACTAAACAATCATATGCAAAACTTAATAATTTTACAAACTTAGATGTGTTAAACTTCCAACTTGTTTGTCTACAGTTGCAACCTCTTTTAAACAGGATTAAGGAGATTGGCCAAAACTATAACAAAACTCCAACACAGGTATATTTCACACATTCTATGTGTGAAATGTTGAAATGTGAAAATACACACACAAGCAAGTAATTATATGTTTGATATTATAATTCAGGTGGCTCTCAACTGGTTGATAGCTCAAGATAATGTGATCCCGATTCCAGGAGCCAAAAACGCAGAACAAGCGAAAGAATTTGGCGGTTCATTGGGTTGGAGACTAACTAATGATGAGGTTAACGAGCTTCGTGAATTAGCTTCAAAATCAAAACCCGTGATCGGTTTTCCTGTTGAGAAGTTGTAAGCTAAAACATATTGATCATACATATGTGTATGATATGTATATGATAATATATTCAAATATTTCATTCCCAGTGGTATATATATGATACATGAATGTTGAAAAAGTTGGTTCAAAGGTTTACACAATAATTCTAATTTGATAAACAAAAAGAAACCCACAAAAAATATATGAAAAATATGACAGATGATACCAAGCAGACCAAAAGAATTTGAATGTACTCCCAAAACATTATTCCCACCTTCAAATAATAATAATAAACAATGCTGACCCCTAAACCTAATTATCTTGTACACGTTTTCGCGTATTGCGTATCGAGGAATATATTATATGTATCCAGAATAAGGATTATAGGATTGAACTGGCACACCTGGGGCATAAGGGTTTGGGCCAGGCCCATATGGGTTAGCAAAGGGGTTTGGGCCTTGTTGTGGCAATTGTGGGCCCATCATCATCATTTGTTGCTGCTGTTGCTGGAACATGAAAGCTTGTTGCTGTTGAGCCATGTGCATGTTGTGTGGTGCGGTTGTTGAAGCGTAGAACGGGTCTGGTGCGGTTTGGTGTGGTATCATGGCTCCAGCCATTTGACCTTGTTCCCATGGGTTGTAACTAACATTTTGGTTGGATCTTCTGATTGCATCATCGTATAGGCTATCAAGTGTAAGTTTGTCAAGCCCTCCAGCCTGTTATTATTAGACAAATTTGTAAGATATTCATATTTATAATTTTGGTCAAATTTTTTTAATCATTTTTTATTTTAAATATGTGACTAGTATTTTAACTTGTGTAACAGGTTCGGGGGATAACAGGTTTGACTTTTATGCTTTTCAATTTTGTAATGAGTTTGGGTATTAAGGCTAACTTTCGTTAACTTCTCCGTTAAATTAGTGTGAAATGGCTAAAATCCCTTTTTTACTTCTCATCATTTGACTTTGACTATTTAAGAAGTTAAAGGGTATTTTGGTCATTTTACCCTTTAATAAAAGTTAGCCTTAATAACCAAACTTATTACAACATTAAAAGCATAAAACCCAAACATGTTACTTTAAACTCTTAGTACCCAAACATGTTACTTTTCACAAACCACAAGGACCATATGTGTAAATAACTCTTACGTTACTTAATTAATAGATCTATAATCGTACCAGTTTGTTTGCTGATGTGGCACTCCCATTAGAGCTCGGAGCGGTTACAAGGGCCAATTCCCATCCCGAGGTTCCACTTATTGAAGTTGTGGCAGTTGAAGTTGGTTGGTCAACTGTAATGGTCAAAACCGTTAAAATAGTTTAAGCAAATTTACAGACAAAAGTACTTGTTTGACCATGTACTATGTTCTATATTTGTTTGTCTGTCATTTCCTCTATTATGGGACCCACCCATAAAATAATAATAGTAATGAAAAATTACCAAAATACTAAAGTAGACATGTTGGCCACCAATTTTACCAAAATGATCTTTGACCAAAAATATTCCTCAACCAGTCAACCATAAACATTAACTTTTTAAACCAATAAAAAAAGACACGTGTACAAGTGGGCTTAAATTGAGTAAAAAGATTACATACCAACAGGCACAATTGCCAAAGCCAAAGAGTTCTTCTGGTCAAAATCATTTGCTGCTTCTGTAACTGGATCACTTAAATCCTAATATAATGAATATAAAATTGTCAGTTTACAAAATCCATTTACACATTTTATTTCATGAAATATAATAATTATTTTTCTAAATTACCAGAAGATCTGGTGGCGGTTTGGAAACCGGTGGGGCCACTTGAACTGGTTCAGGCACGGTCTCAACCGGAGGTGGTGATTCTGGAAGTTTCTCTGGAACTTCTGGTTCTTTTTTATATTCTATTGCCAAAATTTCTTTAGGTTTACTATCAACCACCTGCTTAATTTGTAATATACAATTAAGCATAATTTTTAAATTTAAAAGTTCAGGAATAAATAGAAAGGAATCTTACCAGATCCTTACGAACACTAGAAGCGCGTGGAGCTTCTTTCACATATTCTTCCATGGCTTGTAGAAATGAAGATGGAGGCTTCAAAGTTTATAAAAAAAAATAATTTAAAAAATAAGTAAATAAATTAGGTACTGTTAAAACTTAAAAGGTTAATGTCGTAATTCATAAAGAAATTGTAAAATATTGATGTCTACATAATACATATAAACAGCAAGTGGGCTAACAATTGTACCTGCTCGATCTTAATAAACCGTTCTCCGCGTCCATTGTCAAGGTTTTTACAGATTTCATAAAACTCAGACAACCTTTCAGCCTGAAAACAATTCATTTATTAGTAATATATAGCATAATTTATTTACCATTTGGTACGAATATTAAAAGAGAAAATAATTTTCCAGAATTTAACCTGTTGTCCGGCCCTTCTATATATATCCAGTGCCTTAAGTGCATCATGCCTTTGCATTTCAAAAAACTGTAAAAAAAATTTAATGAATTAATAATTAAAATTAGTTCATTAACAAAGTCCAGTGTTAATTTTTCAATAGCTAAGATTACAGCTTACCTTATCTACCAAATTAACAGAACCGTCACTAATTGCATTGTAAATTTTCATACTTTCAGATGCAACCTGGAAAATAAAAAAAATATAATATTTAATAATAATAATAATAATAGAGAAATTCAAAGATGTGGAGTGTATATTGCTGCTAACAGAAATAACTAACCATAGAAAGTGCCAACTGTATCACAAAGTTATGAACTGCTGCTCCTTGTGGCTGCAAAAAAACACCAAATTTTATTAATTTAAGAACTACCGAAATTAAATAAGAATTAAATGTTAAAGATTATACCTGACAGCCTAAAACACGAAATAGAAGTTGCTGCAGAGCTGGTAGTTGTTCGAGCAGCTCAGGAGTATCAAGATCTTTTGTTCTCTGCACCAAATTGGTAATAACATTAATTAAAAGTTAAAGCAGATAATATTGTCGGCTTTGAATATAGTCAACCAATTTTGGCTTCAACCAATTTAATTTAATTGAAATGATAAATGACTTAATTATTAAATAAACATTACTCTGATAACTATCTTACCGGACGGTCTGCTTCAACATCATATTTCAAAACTCGGAAACACTCCAACCTTTCTTCCAGATATAGTGCATATGTTCTAACCCATCCAGAATAATCCCATGCTAAATAAAAAATAATAATATTAATGTCAAGCATTTATACATAGAGTTCAATGAAAGACATATATATGTATGTATACATATATCGGGTTTGGATAAAAATGAAAACCCACTTTCAATGAGAAAACTCTAGAAAACCATATAAAAAATCATTATTATTTTTTACAAAAACAGGGTAAATTTTATACCTGTTTTTGTCACTTTTTATAGAAAAAAGGTTAAAAAAGCGTTGAAGGGTTTTTTTTTTTTAAAAACAATCTGCAAAAAAATAATAAATAAATATGTTTTCGTATATAACTGATGGGTATTCAGACATGTTGCATATGTAACATGGCTGTTTACATATGTAAAATACTGTATTTAACTAAAAATGTCATTTTTTATATAAATAATTTTATTTAAATATCCACTTGGCGCCTTTTTGTTTTCTTTTCACCAAAAGTCAAAAAACTGAACGTAGAGTTACAAAAACTGTTTTTTTTTTTAAATTTACGCTGTTACATATGTAAATACGGGGTTTCGGTAGCTTTTCAGTGAGAGTGGGTTTCTTGTTTATACTTCCCCTATATATATATGTATTTATTTCTGGTACCATTTGGACTAGAATCATCTTTGAAATAAGACAAGTTGAGCACATGGTTTCTACTCCTTCCATAGTTGAGAAGTTCCTCTTGAAATGTGGGATCCACCTCTCTCAACGCCCGATGAATAACGATTAGGGTTTTCAAAGCAACCTGAATTAGAACTTTTGGTCAACATCACAACAATAAAGTTGACCATATGAAATTCAAAGCAGATCAACTCACTGGAAGTGAAATTACCAAATAAACTAAAACTATCATGTTGTCTAGTTAATAAATAGATTTAAATATTTACTAACCACTCTTTAGAATTAATGGACATTATTATTAAATAGACACCATTTCTTAATCTTTCTAGACAATATCTTATTAAATAATCAGATTATAAATTTACAAATATACTATTAGTTATGCTAGTCGGTACTTACTTGATCAAGACATGAATAGAAGACCAAGTATAGAAAGTGACAGGTATATTCATTAAAATTCAATCTTTTAATATTAGGTGACAACATGACACAGTTATAACATAATCTAAACAATCTAAAATGAAAATTCATAAGATCACACTAATAAAATTAAAGATAGGAATACATACTGCCCAATTATGTGTCTTGGATAATCTTCTTGCAAGAGCATGTATGCAATACGCGACATCAGCTCGAGGTCTTGTAGCTGAGATAGCTGCAAATATGGCTGCAACAAGGAGATTAATATTTAGACCTAAATTCTAACTTGCATCACATACACGTTTGCGTAATTTATGACTGATTTTTCATCTATTGTGCAGTTTTAAAGAACAAATACATCATATTTAAAGAATTAAATGCACAAAAAGGCATAGTGTATACATAGAGAAACAAGTTGATTCCACCTCAACAGATTACAATATACTCACCGCGTATATGCTTCTCTTTTGCGGGGCGCTCAACATGGTTTGTAGCTTTGACAATATTGATATCCAATTCCTATGTGATCCAAACCAAAAAAAGGAAAATTAAAAACAACCGTATTGCATGAATCATCATATAGAATCATTTAAATTTCCAAAATATTCACCTACCTTGTAATCACTACTAACTTTAGCTATATTGACAGTTGTACTGTCCTTAATTGCACCAATCGCTTTTCTTAAACTGCTTTGAGTCCCCCCACCTGGCATTCTTCAACTGGAATCTACACCAATCTACATTACTAAGATATTAATTAAGGAATAAACACATGAAGATCATCTTCAATAGAAGTTTACACCAATCTAAATTGAGCAAAAACTATAACAATTAGAAGTCATCAAATTATGCAAACAGATCAATAAACTGACCTCAACTGATTGATAATCCAAACACAACAAAATTCAATTGCACACCTCTCTAATGATCTTGTACCACATATCATTCAATCATCATAAACCACATTCTTAAACTAAATTAAACAAAAAAAAGTCTTTTGAGATCCTGAAAACTACAAAATAGGATTACATACTTACAGGATCGCTAGAAAAAAGCTAAATCTTACACATTCGACAGCAAACAAAAGGGCAAAACAAGCTAACATATCGAAATTAAGCTATTAAAATCAAAACCGGAAACACAGCAACTGAATTGATGATTATAAACACCTTGTATCTATTTCACGGAATTGGAAAGAACAAAACCCAGCGCGAGCTCAAACCTTACAAAATTGGGTGATTTCAGCTTAAAAACACAGATTTGATGGATCAAAAAGGAAGAAATCGGCTAACCTGAATCGTTTACTAGAGAGAGAAAGAAGAGAGAGACAGAGAGGCGTCTGGCTGGTGTGCGTTGTGTGTGTGCGCGCACCAGGAAAGGTCTACAAAAATTGAATTGGAAATTCGTATTTGGTTGGCCGTCGGCGTCATATAACATATTCTTGTCTGTATTTTATTATTGGATCTGTGTAACCTGTAATAAAGATTTGTTTCTTTTTATTATGATAGATTTTTTATTAGCTAATAAATGGTTATTTTGGTCTATCATTATATTTATTTTTGTCTATTTCGTTCTTAAGTTAGTTTTTTGTTATTTTGGGCCATGGTATTGTAAAATGCTGCAATATTGATCCCCGGCTAACTCCGTTAACTTCTGCTGTAAATTGGTCCTCACGTGAGGGCTTTTTTTTTGTCATTTTCACTGATTATCTACTTAACAAAATCTCCATTAGATGAATCGCATAACCAAGAATCATTTATGTTTAAGGACTCGAAATTGATCTCTTTGAATCCCACCATTGAAGCTTCCAAAATCGAGCTCCATTGCTATTAAAAGACTCGAAATTGACAGAGAATAGAAGGTAAGATCATCTTCGTCCAACACCCTTCATCAACTAAAAGCAACAGTTTTATCACCACCATCACTCCATCAGCCACCAACGGGATCGGGAAAATTTAGCTAAACAAGTGGGGTTTCTTACCGTGGGTTGCCGAAACTCAAGACCATCAGCCATGGTTGAAAAGTCGGTCTCCAAGGCTGAGTACTCGCCGAGTACTCGCTCCAATGAGGTCTTCCAATGCGACTTTATGCTATTTCGAGGTGGTCCAGGGATTCGGTGAAAGACAACACTCCAAAGAGGTCTAAGGTATGTGGTATTGTGATGTGTATATTCTTTTGGTTTACTATGATTATAGTTGGAAATAATTTGATGTAATTATTGATTTGAACATGTATTTTGTTAAAAATTAGTAAATTTATTATGTTTTACATATATATAATCTATGAAAAATACAGTTTTTTTAAGTTACCATGTCCGAGTACTCCCCGAGTACTCCCAACTCCATAGTCGACCGACCTAGGAGCGTCTAGCGACTTTTGCAACCTTGCCATCAGCCTTCCACCGTCGCTGCCGGAGGTCAACACCATTACCCGTTCTCTTTCTCTCTCTAACTTGTTCTCTCTTTCTCTCTATCTTTTCAACTGATTGACTGCACACACACAAGGGGTGTACGTGTTTGTGCTATGCAGCTGATGTTGCTGGAACGAAGCGTCGGAGTCACGCCAGGGGAAAGATCGTCGGAGAGGATGACTCGATTGGCTCTGCTCTTTTCTCTTTGTTGCTTTCTCAAATCACACACAATGTGTGGATATGGATGTGAATTGGGGGTAAATTGTCTTTTGATTGAATTGGGGATATATTTTAACAGAATAATTGACACCGTTTGGTGAAAGGACCAGTCACAAAAAATTATAAAATCAAGGACCAGAATGGCAAAAAGTTTAACTTAAGGACGGAATAGGCAACAATAACATATAACAAGGGACTAAAATAACAATTTACTCTTTTTTACATTTATGCATGTAGAAATAAACATAACAAAATTTCAAATTATATAGATATAGATAACATAGTATAAAACCAGTCATATAAAAAAAATGTATACGAGTGAGGTATCTTTGATGGGAATGTCAATTGAAATTTAATGGTAAGGGTGTTCTTAAGAATATCAATTATTTCACTTTAACCATATAAGTTATACTAGTGTGAAGGTAGTCAACAGAAATTTGAATATGATTATATATATTCTAAGTTTTAGTGAACAAATTAATAATCAATTATTTGTTCTCTATTCCTACGTCAATAAATTAGTTCTCTCCTACATCAATTACAAATTAATTTTCAATAATATTTATAAATGTAAAATTTCGTTAAAACCAAAAAGCTTCACATAGAATTTATAATGTCGGTAATTTTAGTGTTACCAACGATTTTATGATACTTGATTATCCCAATTTCTCGTCCCCAGTAATAATGCTTGATCGAGTCAACCAGTTTAAAAACAACTTAGATCACACAAAACCTTTTTCATTTCATATCATAATTTAATAATTTACATTAGCATTTTATATCATACAATATAACAACCCGATATAGTCATTCCCTTGTCTTGCTCATATACCTAAGATTAAATACATGATTTGAAAACGGTCAGCTATAAGCTGGTAAGTTCACATGTTTTAATATTTCATATAAAACATTTGTAATTTGTAAGACCACAATACTACTTGCAAACTACGGATCAGACAGTTCCAACATGTTATTACCATAAATAAACTGGCACCGAGGCAGGTCGATTTGTTTTTGCCCCACATATGATAACCAGATATCATATAAGTTTAGGTCAATAATACATATGCGTAAGGAAACATATTACCATATGGGGTTTATAACACCTAGTAGTACTACCTATTATTACTCATCCACGTTTTGTGTTAACGGTCCAGTGTGTAGGGGACTCCCTTGTGGTATACGAAAACACTTATGTAATAACGAATAGTCATTGTGTCGTGTCGTATGAAATCATAATTTGTATTTATATGTAATCTCCCCCATGTATTGTAAAACAAGTAATTAAAAAAGGGACCGTGAAACTCACCTAACAAGCTAAATAACGGTAGATAATGAGATAATAAGCGAATGAACGATCCTCGAGCGTAACGACTGCGTAAGCGTAAAAACATCTCTTCGCGCGTCTCCGAAACGTTCCAAACCGAGTATAACCTCCACTAGTATGCTATGAGTGTTTTTAATTGTTTGAGAGAAGTCGGGATCAAAGGAAACAACAATCTGAATCAGAACCCAAATGAGGGTATTTGTAGGGCTCTGCCATCAATTCTACGCGCTACGTGCGGCCCGGGACCGCCTCACTTGCGAGTACCGCGTAGCTTTCGGCTACGTGGAGCCTCTCGTGGCCTGCCACGTGTTTGTTGACTCACCCAATGAGTTTCCACATGGCTTGCTCGACTGCCACGTGGCCCCCACGTGTCACGGCGTGGTATTTTTGCCGAGTGCGACTAGTTAACTTTTTTTCGTGTTTCCCGCTTCTTTCGGACTCTGTTTTGAGCGCGGTTTTTGCCTACGTTCACAATTTCCGATTTCCTATCCAACCCAATTGGTTTCATCTCCCAAAGGAGGTCCTGAAGTATTGGATCTATGGAAATTTGCATCGTTTTACGTGTATCTTTCATAACGTTGCTCGAATTGAAACTTCGCTTACACTTAAAAGATTTGAAATACATTTTTTAATGTAACAGTCATCTTTATTTCAAATAATTACTGAATTACATTAAGGTAACAACAAAATAAAAAATAGTACAAGGTCAGAATCTTATCAGAATGACACCGGAAAACGATCATCTGTTATAGATTAACTTGTTAATCGAGAAAATAACATTAGTGATTAAACGATTAGGTGGCGCGAGAGTGCGAGCTCGATTTAAGTCTAATCTTATTTGGGTATTATAACTAAGTTTTGGGCTTGACATAATAAGTTTATTTAACTTGGGTTAGTTATGTAATTAACTGAAAAGTATGGGCTTGTTATGTAAATCGGAAGATTCATGTACTCTGATCTCAATCAAAGATACATATACATAAAATTGCATATCCCTGGTTACACAAAACCATCAAAGAATAAAAATCATAGAAACCAAAATTCAGTTTCAATTAACAGAAATTTCTATCTTATCCGATAAATTATTGTGTGTAACTGAAAAATAAGTTTATTTAAAGTGATTACAGGATTTAGAGATAATCCAAACAATTGTATTCATGAAGATCCAATCCGGTTCAATTTCCAGGTTTGATTATTTATTTTAATTCGATGTTAGACATCCAATTAATTATACAACGACGCACACTCATTTATTTATGCTTCTAAATCTAGTCGACACTTGTCATTAATAGGATTTAACTTTTGCCTCTAGAGTCCAACTTAATCACCAAGTATCTTATACAATAATATAAAATTATAAATGTCACATATTTCAATTTGATCAATTCAGAACATTAGTTTTGTAAAACTTTATGTTGTAGTCGAGAAAGATAGTCGTTTGTACAATAATCGACAAAAAATCATTTGTACAATAACCAGCCCTCGTTTACCTATAGTATAAGACATAACTTATTTCCTTTTAATAGTTACCTTACAAGAAAGATTTCTCAATAGTCGATACCTACAAAATGAGCATAAGATTTGCTTCATTTTATTTCTTACAGTATCTTTATTATTCAACTGATCTACCATTTATTAAGTTGCATAATCAGTATAAAATAAATATAATTACGGATTTTGGTAACCCTAACAGAAAAGTAACATGAGAAGAATTATATGGAGTCAGAGATCTCTTATTATATTTATGAATTTGTTATGCAATAAATACATTGTGGTATGTAAAGAGGAGGAAATGCATTTAATCTTTTAACTCTTAACATTTATTTGAATGATATAATAAGTTTATCTTACAACAGTACATAGCTTGTTTGTCCAGATAACACAATCGATATGTTTATAGTATTCCTCTTTTGTTATCAATAAATACTCTTCGAGATGTTGCCTATGTAAAAACCATGTAAAAGAAAATCCACTAGGGCGAGTTTATAGTTAAAGGAATAAGAGTATAACGCGTATTATCTCCTCCTAAAGATTCAAAATATTGTTAAAACGAATCAAATATTAAAAACATCGTTATCTTGCTTAACATGCGTATATAGTAGTATGAAATTTTCTTAGGATTCTCGTATGTATTGATATATTATGTATATAGCTAGTGACCATTTTATATATAATTTAAAGACCACTATATAGTTTTATATCCAGTAGTTGTTAGTGATTGTTGTTTTATTCCTGATGCCACGTTTTATTGCACTTAGAAGCAATAAAGTGTGTTGTCTTGGGTAAAGTCACTGCATGCCTTCAATTAAGCACGTAAAATAAAAGTTTTTCTAATTTTTTACGTTAATTATGCTTACCTTAATTAATTGATTCTTTATTCCAAATCAGTGGCATAGTAAAAAAGTTGACCATATATTATAAAATAGTTTTTTTATATTAGTTTCAACTACTCTAAGAATTGGTAGGTTAAATAACAGTAAAAAAATAATTTGTTAAATTTCTCATTCATTTCTCAATTCTATTTACATGGTGAATTTTCTTAATTTATACAAATATACTGCTTTTTTTTCCTTTTCTTGAACAAACGGCATTTTACATATAATAAATAAGTTAACAAGAATCTAGATTACGTGGAAAATTAAAATAAACAATAAATATACCATTGAGACCGTATGAGATCAACACATCGGGCTCTTGTGTTTTACCGATATTATCTCGCCTTAAACATTCAATCGATAAGGATTTATATTTTATAGTTGAAAAAATCTTCACGTTCCTAGTTTTTCACAAAAAACAAAACGAGGAAAGAATGACTACATGGTTAAAAATTTTATGCCTCTTGGTGGAAGGCCATGCTTCATGAGCCGACAACAAATGGCGAATTGATGGAGCCGAAATCACAGGAATTTTACACCAAATTTTTTTTAAGGGCAAATTTTACACCATATCGACACCATTTCCCAAACCTCTGATGCTACACAACTAATTTTATTTTTTAACGACGTTTTTTCATGTCTATCCCTTACTTTCGTGACCTGTAAGCAAGGTCGACTACACGACCTTCGTGAGAATCCACGATTACACCAGATGCGCAGGAACCATGTGCTACACAACTAATATACTACCTCTTTAACACCTTTTTCTAAATGAAAGTTGAAGAGCCGATAAACTATGTAATTATACTAGAAATTGTATATAACATGATTACATTAGTATATCACTAGTTAGTTTTTTAATATTAATAATATAAAGAAAAGTATTATACAATTTTAATTACGTCACAAAAACTAGAAAATTCTGATTGTGATTGAGCACTCAAAACACCTTTGGGCTATGGCTCTTATAATTTGTAAATTTTATCTTTTGTATAATTATACAGAAAAGGTATAATAATCGAGCTAACCGACAAAGAAAGTGCATGCATATATTCAATAATTTAGACCGTCCGATCATATTTGAAAGGCTGGATTAATATACAGAATGCTTTTAGTGGGAGCCACCTGTTTTTAGATCCAGTAGCCAGAAAGACAACTTTGCGGTCGTTGCAAAAGACAACAAAAGTTTCCGCCATAAAATCGCAATTGCCCATTTGAAACTGGTATTTACAAAACTAGTCCCTATAACTCTACATCTTTCAAGTTTTTGAAACGGATGTTTCAATTTTATAATTCCCACATTGAAGAGTTAAATATGACACGTGGGTGGTTATCTTGTAAATTATATTTTAAACCATCTTTCGTGTCAGTTGAATCGCTAATAAAGATCATAAACAAAATTATAATATGAATTTTGGGGACTTAAGGGTTGTTAAGAATTAAAGATAAGGATGTTAATCGGCAAGTTAAGTTAAACGGGTCAATCAATATTAACTCAGGCTTGAGCCTGGTGTAATACAAGTTGAATGTGTTATAAGTCACGATTAATTGGATATTTGGATAACCTCATTTAAAAACATATATTACATATTACTATATATAGCAAAATCAAAAAATATAATGTTTAGAGTTACAGAATAATCATATTATTGAATAATATGTTTTTACCATTTTGAGATTATTATTTCTAAAGTTACAGAATGATATTATTAGTAAATAATTTTTTTTTTCTTGATGTTTTCTTCACTATAAAGTGTGTTTATCACAAAAAAAAAATTTATTAAGAAAAGAAAGAAGGCAAAGAACTAATTAATGTACCAAAAGTAATTTCAAGAAAAGAAAACAAGGAGAAAGTGGCTAAAGTAATTATTTTAAAGTTGTGCATTTTAATAAAAAAACTTTGATAAAGTTTATAATAAATATCTACACTTTTGTGCCCTTGGGGAAAATAGAAAGTTAGAAACCACTTACTGATATGGGTCTCAATTCTCAAACGGCTCATTATCATGAGGTTGGCATTGTGGCAACAAAATATACATAAAAAATTCAAAACACCAAATTGTCGGTGAGGCCAAAGCAAATCGGTAAATGAGTAAATCCCTCCTAATCTACTCTTACACATATTCATTAAAAGTTCAAATCAGTTGCTTGGAGGTTAATTAGGTAGTGATTAATTTGCAGTTAAATATATATATATATAAAAAAAAAAGAAACCTTCAAGGTTGTTGGGCTTAATTACCGAATACGGACCCTAACACAAGTTGGTGATATGTACCGACCCATATAACTCTAATAACAGTGCCGGCCCTGAGCAGGGGTGAAGTGGGCCACCGTCAGGGCCCATTTCTTCAGGGGCCCATATTCCGTCAACCTCTGGCAGGTGAAACTTTGTCGATCCTTCTTTGTTTCCTTCGCTTGACCCTCTAAATTCGTATGTAGTCGATAGATAAGTTGAAGCGAAGATAAAGAAGTTTGTATTGCCGGAACGTTTTTACTCCGGCGATGGTTTCTGTGAAGAAGAAGGTAGAAATAATAAAGGTAATGAGCAGGTACCTAAGAGAAAAGTCTATATTGACTGCTAATGTGACAATTCGTACGGCACATTCCTCAATGTATGTCAAGAGAGAGGCACATATGTTGATATGAGTAAATTAGTAATGACCTAATCTTTTATTATTTCTTTTTATTTATTAAATCATATTTATTAAATATAAGAATAGTAGACTTTTTATTTATCTTCTATACTTTATTCAGTGTGTTTATAAGTTTATTTATTTATTTATTTTTATTCTTATTTTTTTATAAAGGATGAACATTTTTTTTAGTTTGAAAAAACACCTTCTATCGTATTCTTCAATGGATTCTCTTAATAAATTATGCTTTTATTGCTTTTCTGAATATATATAAAATCAATACAAAGGTTATTTGTCCACTTCAAATATATATGTTTGGTTATTTGTAAGTTCATAGACCAAACCGTTGCATACCGATGATATCATATTGGATATTAATTGAGATTAAGTTTAAATTTCATATTCTAAAAACGTATGTAAGTTCTTAGAAGAACCTAAATTAACAACACTTATTCTATATAAATGTTTACAAATACTTATCATAGTGATTATAAATTACGTTGTTAAAAATTAAAATACCATTTAAGAAAAACTTGAATTCATACTACTTTTTGTGAAACAATCAACAAATAAACCAACCTAAAAGGCCATAAGTAAACATTTATGTTAACCCCGCAAATATATATTTCTAGTTTCATCGTTGTCGAGGGGCCTATTTTTTGTACCTGCCCCGGGCCTCAAAATTCTCAGGACCGGCCCTGGACGTAAATGACCAAATATAAATTAATGACGCATAATGATTATTTTGATAAACCGTTTAGAAGGTTTTACCACTTTACTCTTGTTTTGATAGTTACTAGATGTTCTTCTTCTAGTCTAGTTGTAGTTTTAAGCTATACCATTACATATTACATATAAATCAATAACATTTGTTTGTTGAGCGATTAGGGATTTCTTGGCGAGCATATGGATTCCCGGTTAGTGTTGGTTGTTGATAGACAACCTATTTACCTCGGAGGTTGACAACTAAATACTAAATAAGATTAACGATGGTGGTGGATGACAACCTTAGAGAATTTTAGATGTTTTTCAAGTTATATAATAAAAGTCATCTTGATATATATAACTGGTTTCATGTGGACACTTGTTTGTTTATCCTTTTTAATTTAATTTTTGTTTTTTTAATATATTTTTAAATTTTCTTTTATTTATTTTTGTTCTAGTTTTTTAATTTTTAATTTTATAAAGTTTCTTACTCAAGAATACCTCTTTGGT
Organism: Stevia rebaudiana; assembly: GCA_009936405.2. Taxonomy (NCBI): domain Eukaryota; kingdom Viridiplantae; phylum Streptophyta; class Magnoliopsida; order Asterales; family Asteraceae; genus Stevia; species Stevia rebaudiana. The sequence goes on along the minus strand of WOUH02000031.1, from coordinate 2,441,707 downwards.
TTCAACGGGGGATATAAAAACCACCAGCGTTTTTTTATTAGTTTCTTTTTTACTTTCCTTGAATATTTTTTTTCCTTGGCTTTGAAACACCTAAATGTGACTTAAAAGTTATACTAAGCAACTAATTATTTAAAGATAGAACATGATTTAATCATATACATCAAATGATCTAAACTTTGTTTTTAATCACGTACCATGCTCTTATAAATATAGGTCAAAACTTTTTTTTTCCTCGTTCTTTTACTTGCAACTAAAGGGCGTATTGTGCGAAGTTTGGTCTCCATTGTCAAGATTACAAGATAGTTCATCAAACACGGACTTTACATGTATGTAAAACTTATAATAATATTAACAAAACTTTACATGTATCACCTGTAAACGAACCGAACGAACACGAACATGGGCATGTTCGTGTTTGTTTATTTAACTTTAACCGAACATGAACACGAACACATAAACGAACACAAATTTTGTGTTCGTGTTCGTTTATTATGGAAATGGTCATGTTCGT
>WOUH02000031.1:2405699-2420584 GCA_009936405.2 Stevia rebaudiana | reverse complement strand
AGAATGAGTGAGTACTCAAAGAAAATGAGATAGATTTGAGAGTAAGTGGAAAAGATGAAATGAACAAATCTGCTACAGTACGTGAACATAATTGGATTTCAAATTGTTACCGTTATTCAATGTTGAGGCGGTTAGGATGACCACCTTATATCGTTTTAATGGTTTGAAGGCGTGGATAAACAAACCACCATATATGTTTTCTGATCTCCTCCTATGTTTTGAAGCGGTGGATAACCAAACCGCCTTAAAATTAAACTTTGAAGCGGTGGAAATTCAACCGTCTTATATTTCTAATGTTTTAGGCCGTAAATTTATGATTTTGAATCGTTATAAAGCGGTTTGCTTTGATGACCGCCTCAAATGAAAAAATGAACTGCCTCAAAACTTGGATTATGTACTAGTGATCTTAGCATCAAAAAAACGTGACTCATAGGAAAAAGATCTTGCGTCGCAATAGAGTTTGACCGGTCATAATTTTGAAAAGGCTGGTTATAACTTATAAATAGAGAATTAGATGAACTAATTAGCATATAGCCATGCATGATTGCTATAGAGTATAGATTCTTGTAGCTAGTGTTATACCTTGTCTCAGACAAGAGAGTACCAATATTTGTATCACATCGGTTTTAACTCCTTTGTTTTTATGAGACAATACGCCAAGAATAATAGCAATCGACAACTCATTTTCGAAAAGTTCCAACAATAAATAACAACTAAATAACATATCAATATAAAATACTAATCATACATTGTATGAAAAATCTTATATTCTCACGTACATAATACACTTTCATGCACCAACATATCCTAGACCTTGACGATATCAATCAAGGATATGCTTCAAAAATCCAATAGAATCCCTTGTTTCAAACGCTCCTTACTAACTAATCGTTCTATATATTGGTGCATGTAACCTCAATCCATATCAAAATAAGAAGCGTTTTCTTTCAATTTTACGATGGATTCGAATAACTTATCGTTCCTTGAAGCCCTTGATTCTGCTAAGACGCAATGGTATCATGTGAAAGCCATCGTTATCGCGGGTATGGGTTTCTTCACGGATGCGTACGATCTCTTTTGTATCTCAACCGTGTCAAAGCTCTTGGGTCGCCTATACTTCTCAGACCATGTCACGGACACACCTGGAAAATTACCAACGGATGTCAACAACATGGTTATTGGGGTTGCTCTTGTTGGTACTTTAACTGGACAGTTGGTGTTTGGTTGGCTTGGTGACCAACTTGGACGTAAGAAGGTGTACGGTATAACCTTGTTGCTCATGACCGTTTGCGCGATATGCTCCGGTTTGTCGTTTGGATACAGTCCAAAAGCAGTGATTCGGACGCTTTGTTTTTTCCGGTTCTGGCTTGGATTTGGGATCGGTGGAGACTACCCTTTGTCCGCTACCATCATGTCCGAGTACGCAAACAAGAGCACGCGTGGGGCGTTTATTGCGGCGGTCTTCGCGATGCAAGGAATGGGGATTATTTTCGCGGGTTTGGTTTCCATGATCATCTCTCATTTGTTCCTAAGTGCGAATCCGGCACCCGCATTTCAAGACAACCACGTGCTTTCGGTGCAACCGAACGCGGATTACGCATGGAGAATTGTCCTCATGCTTGGAGCTCTCCCAGCTATCTTGACGTATTATTGGCGTATGAAGATGCCTGAAACCGGAAGATACACCGCGGTAATTGAAGGAAACGCGAAACAAGCCGCCGTGGATATGGGTCGGGTCTTGGATATTGAAATCCAAGCGGAGCAAGAGAAGTTGGCAACCTTTAAGTCAAACAACGATTATTCTTTGTGGTCTAGAAAGTTTGTTGATAGACATGGTCTTCACTTGATAGGAACAACAACTACTTGGTTTTTGTTGGATATTGCATTCTATAGTCAAAACTTGACCCAAAAAGATATCTTTCCCGTTATGGGTTTGACCCAAAAAGCAAAAGAAGTCAACGCTCTAAGAGAAATGTTCGAGCTTTCACGTGCAATGTTCGTGATCGCCATGTTTGGTACGTTTCCTGGTTACTGGTTCACGGTTGCTTTCATCGAGAAACTCGGTCGTTACAGAATACAACTCATGGGATTCTTAATGATGTCGATCTTCATGTTCATAATTGGAGTCAAATACGAATCCCTCGCGACGAAAGAAAACCGATGGATTTTCGCTGGCCTTTATGGTTTGACTTTCTTCTTCGCGAATTTCGGACCAAACAGCACGACATTTGTGTTGCCGGCGGAATTGTTTCCGACGAGGGTGAGGTCCACGTGTCATGCAATTAGTGCCGCCTCCGGCAAGGCCGGAGCTATGGTGAGTGCATTTGGGATCCAGAAATACACCGTCAATGGCGATAAAGGTAAGATAAAAACAGCGATGATCATTCTCGCTGTGACGAATATGTTAGGGTTTTTCTGTACGTTTCTGGTGACGGAGACGAAAGGTCGGTCGTTGGAGGAGATTTCCGGCGAAGATGGAAGTAAAGACACGCCGGAGACACATATGGCTAGTAAACGAGATCACGAACTCCAAGAGACATGAGTGTAACTCAAAATAAATAACTGGTTTAGTGCCACAAATCTTATGTTATAGTCACGAATATAACTATATAAATAATTGTTTGGCATTTGGTATGTAAAACAACAAATATAACTATATAAATCATGCAAAAGTAAATTACACTTCTGGTTTTGGTTTTTTATGTTTAGATTAATTTTGAATAATTATCGTTTACCTTTAGAACTATATAAAAACTTTCTTTATTACGTTTCATTCTTTCGATTAATAAATCTTAACTTTTTCAATTACACTAGTCATGTGCAATACGAAAATATTTCGGTTTTTTAAAGCTTAGAGAGACTGTTTATGTAACTTACTCTAATTAATAAAACAACCACCACCTCCATCTTCTCCATTCGATCAGAACACCACCACTCCCTCCACTCGACACCACTCCCAGCACCACCCCTCCACCATTAACAGACCGCCACCTATCTACCAACGACCTTCATCTTCCTTATCCACCAGCACCACCATCAACCTCTGATAGAGCCGGATTCCAGATCGGCGAATCTCCAAATAAACAAACAAAAGAAATGTAAATGAAATGATAACTTTGTTCTCTGATTTCTCATTCGATCAAATTACATTACAATATAAAGGAAATAAAATGCATGAAAAACTCCTACGTGGGTGGTGGAAATCATGGGTTCTACTTGTAAACTGAATTTAGAGAACATGGGATTAACTTCCTAAATTAAATAAAAACAATTTAATCTAATGCATAAAATCTCAAACGTGGGTTTCATGGGTTTTGTTTGCATGCTACGAAGGTGCAGCTACACTTGCACAACTCACGGGTTAGTTAGGTGGGTGACCCGTATCAACCTCCTCCTTCTACATTCACACACCACCAAATAACTCACAACCAGCGATCACCATAATGTTGTAAAGCTATTTTTAATAGAGAAAGGAGCAATCTTAGAGATAAAAATAAATTGTCATATGTTCCAAATACTTACCTTTGAATTTTTTGGACAAAATTCAATACACCAAATGGCAAATAAAAATGGGGAAAAGGAATTGATCTTCAATCCTACACTGTTGCAGAATCTATTTTAAAATTTATCTCAGTCACTTTTTTCTAATAGCTGAGCTTTTGTTTTTTCAAATAAGTTCAACTAGAATTTTGACTCGTGCGCGCGTTGTAGTGCAAATGGGATGAAATGTTAGGTATTTTTCCGTTAAATGCAAACTTGCAATGGCCCGATGAATTCAGGTCCTGGTCATTTGTCGTTTCTAATGCCCGATCTTATACATAAAAAATTTTCCATGGGCCTAAGTTTCCCAAATTTTTGTGGTTTCAATTTGAGAAAACAATTATATAATCCACACCCGGAAATACTTCATGCGCTATATAAAATCCAACGTCAACTTCTCGGATCTACACATCAAACTTATCTGGTTCAAGTTTCTCTCCTACGTTTGCCAACATATGATAGAGATCCACGTAGTGAAAATCATCTAAAATGGTCTGAAGTAATGAACATAATACCTAGTGATTCCAATCTAAAGTTTTTTCAAAAGAATAAACTTTTTATCATAATTAATTTTGCAAATCATCTTTTCCTTTTCTGGAAGAGTTATTCAAAAAGTATTAAACATAATTTCTTGTTGCATCTACACTTTATTTACCCAAGATATTCAAAATTATTTTCGTACCGATTAATCCATTCATTTTAAGGACTTTAATTGTGTTAAAACTCATAAATATTAAAGTATAAGCATCCGTATGTGGGTTTCTTTTCTAGTTCTTTTTAAAAAAGTTCTTATAAACGATTACTGTATTACTTAAAACCTTTAAGTATTTTGTTTCAAAGAAATTAAAAAATCTAACCACAAATATCATTTTTCACCTATATAAATTGACGTCATATTTAATGTATATCTACCGTTTTATTTACCACTGCTCAAGAACTTCAATTTGCATGTAGATTTTCATTTTTAAATTTACATAAAGTGAAACCGGCCGATATAGCCTACAGAAACATGGCTCAAACCCATAAGTCAAGGAAACCATGCTCAGACCTGTAATGAGGAACAACGATGGCACTATGTCATGGCTGCAAAACCATTGCCCCGCCAAGACACAAAACGCCACACCTTGATCTTAGTTTTACACGTAATCATCATAGCCAAATAATATTCAAACAAAAATTAGAACAGAAAAAAAACTTCAACCGTTGGCGACTCCTTGACTTTCCACCTAGAGAAATCGACGGTGAGGCTACCGATAAATCTCGGCCTCAAGTATTTATGAAACCCTAAGAACAATATCGGCTGGATATATATAAGATGCAATCGGATATATAGCCCAAATCTAGTAATGACAAACCCATTGGAAAAAGAACCGGACCTCTAAGGATTTTTTCTAAACCCTAACACCATCATCGGTCAAAATATATAATTTGTACTCGGGTAAACAACCACATCTAGCAAATTCAAGAAAATTACCTCGATTTTAGAGTTATATTTTGTTTATTATACTTTACAGTTTAAACTTTCAGTTTTCTATATGTATAAAAGTAACACAAAATATTTTAAGAGTCTTAGCAAATTCGGAATCAAATAATATAATTCACAATTTTAACCATTATGGTAGAGGGTTTAATTGTGAACGTACTCATGTTTTTGCGAGAACTTAGGCAAATGGACTCTGATTGAGTTTATTCTGATGACATTGTAACCGTGTCGTCGAGCCCTAACCAAAAACCTAGAACCTAAACCCTACACCTGAAAACTAAATTCTAATGCTAAAAGCCTAAAAAACTAACCCTGAAAGCTAACACCTAAAACTAAACATTAATATTAAACCCTTATTCAAAACCCAAAAACTAAACCTAAAGTTAAAAAAAAATGAGTTAAAATACGCTAAAAGCAAAAATGTAAGAACCCCTAAAAACAAAACAAAATAAGGTTTATTTAAGGTTCGATAAGACGGTTCCAATGCAGTACGGATGAGGTAAAAAGGAATTTGTTTGGTTTGAGTTTCAAAGTATTTGAAAAAAATAGTTCTCATTTGAACTTTCCCTTAAGTATCTATATGTTTAAAATAATAAAATTTTTAGGGAAACAAATGTGGGTGGCCAATAATCATTTTAGAAAAAATTATGGAAGACCGAACTATATATTTATAAAATTATTAGACGAAAAAGCACTAATTTTACACTTCTAAAAAAAATAGAGGTAAGAACCACCCTAGTCACAACAAAGCTTCGCCTTCGTCCTTGGCTCTATGATTGATTAAGAGGTTTTCTTTTAGTAAACCGATACACACTTTGACGGTAATTGATTTAGACATTGCATCTTAATGGACAACTTTTAACTGTTAATTCCAAGTTTACATTAGATTTTGATCATTTTGGTTGGATCAAATTTATAATTTTTAGAATATAAGGATAATATTTGTAAAGTAAAACAAACTAACGGGACTATTGTTTGACACATGTAAACCATAAGAGAAGTCAAACGTACCAAGTTAAAATGCTGTCTAGTCCGTTGCCGTCTAGTCGTCTACACCAATTTTTTCCGGCAGAAATCAAGTCAAACACAAATTATTATATTATATATATTAATTATAATTATAATTACGAATTTATATATCATAGTAACGTACAATAATTTACTTGTTAATTAAGGATTAAGACATCTGGACGGATCTTCTGAAAATTGCATGTTATTCGCCGCCCAAAGTCCTCGCTTAATCCATCAAAACATCTTTTTGCCCAAATTCAATCCTGGTTACAGGTTTCCAATCGATTCAACTTACCTCGTACATCGTTTTCATATCAACAGGAACACCGAAACACGCATTACAAGATCAATCAGCAACATTCAACTGCTGCGATTCTTGTGTGGATACTGATGCCACTGAAGAACTATTTGTTTGAAGCTTTGTGTCAAGTGATTCTTTCTGCTAACTTTGTTAAAGAATGTCGTTTGTTGTGGGATTAATAATCGGACTTACATTTGGGTTCGCACTGATTGTTGGATTTGTTCGAATCGAGAATGCTCGATCCAAACGTCGTTCTGCACTTGTAAGTTCAAAGTTTTGATTTTGAAATTTGAATGTTGATCTTTCTGAATTCCATGCACATACTGCTATTTGTAAAGTTGAATTCTTGAATTGATCTTGGGATCATCGGAATCATCGAGGTATTGACTCGAGGTATCAATTAAGAATGTATAGATTGATGTTGTAGCATGTATGTTCTTAGATTGCTCTTCCAATTAGTAAATTGATTTTTAGTTTGAACTCCATAATGTTGACGATCTGTAAGTTCAAACATTTGATTTTTATATAAGTTTAGCTGAGTTGATATGAGTCTTCAGTTGCATACTTGCACACCAATAGCTTTTTAATATTTATTTCTGTGGATGCATGTTGAAAGGATTAAAAATTTAAAACCACACATTCTTGCATCAGTATGTGTAAATTTATTTGTCAAATGTTAAATGAGTAGCTAGTGTTAAGAATCCTAAAACATAAAATTCACGTGTGACTGTTTTAAATCAAAACTTGATATGAAACAGTTTTACACAATTTCATTTGCATAAGTAAATCTGTTGAGGGCCACATGATCATTCAGTTATATTCTTGATTGAACATTTGGATTTTGCACATTTGTGCAGTTTGACCAAAGAAAGTCAACAGAGAGTAAAACACAAATCTATTAAATTTACACACAAATGATTACACATTTGGGTATTTAATATTTATAGGTACATATATGTCTGTTGTCTGCCAAGTTTTCTATTTAACTAACTTATTAGCTGCCTAAAACTCAATTAACTAACAAATAACCGACTTTGACTTTCTGGACTGACTCCTGTTTTGACTTTGTTTTTACCAAATTATCTTGATTAATCAATTCCAACAAAATCACCAAGTATAATCTGTGATGATATGATGTTGAATAATATGCATACACGTAAAGGACATATGTGTATTTACAAGTTGTTGAATCAACTGATTTGCGGTTAAACCTGTTATGAAGGCGACAGTAATTGCTGCATTTGCAAGGATGACCCGTGAAGATTCAATGAAGTTACTTGCCCCTGAGTATTATCCTTCTTGGGTTGTTTTCTCACAAAAACAGAAGTTGAGTTTCACATTCTTCTTTTTTTCTCTTTTCTTTATAATTTTATTTAACTTATTTTTTAATTACTTTTTTATTGATTGTTTTCCGCTCTTTTTTGATGTTGCAGCTGACATGGCTTAATTCCCATCTTACAAAAATCTGGCCTTATGTTGATGAGGTAAGTTTGTTAAGAACAAACTGTTTTAATTACTTTTTAAATCCCAGTTTTCTACCAATAATATATTTATTATTTGTATGAATGTGAATTTGATTTAGGCAGCTTCAGAGCTTATAAAGGCGAACGTGGAGCCGATTCTTGAGCAATATAGACCGATCGTACTATCTTCCTTAACATTCTCGAAGCTTACTTTAGGAACCGTTGCACCACAGTTTACCGGTTAGACTTATTTATTAATATTTGTTTGATGTTTATGTTTTATAAAGAATTAACTAAATGTAATATAAATATTTTCAGGAGTTTCTGTTATTGAAGATGAAAGTGATGGAATAACTTTAGATTTGGAGTTAAATTGGGACGGAAACCCGAATATAATACTTGATGTCAAGACTAGACTTGGTGTCGGTTTGCCCGTGCAGGTATTACAATATTTTTAAATGTTTAATCATCCATGTTATTATCGGGTTCTAATTAATTTAAATTCAATAATTTATTTTTCTTGTATAGGTGAAAGATGTTGCATTTACAGGGGTTTTTAGGTTGATTTTCAAGCCACTAGTTGATGAATTTCCTTGTTTTGGAGCCGTTTCGTTTTCTTTAAGAAAAAAGGTATTAATCTTTTGTTTTTAAAATTCCAATTTGTAACTTATAAGTGAAAATAAGTTTGGTCAAAAACATGTTACAGGTTATAAAGATTGCTAACACATGAAATTAAATGTTTGTTTTCTTCAATTAAATAAGAGAAAATAGAAATTTGATTGTGGGTCTCATTAGTTAGACGTGAAAAAATATTTGACCAGATTGCTGAGAGGTTATATATTATAAAGTTATATTTTATAAATACTAAACAAGACCAATGTTGACTTGTTTAACTGTTTAAGTAGGCTATTTTAATATATATAAAATATAACTTTTATAGATATTGATAATTATAATTTTATATATGTAACATTTTATATTATTTAGTTACTTTTATCATAATTATATACATTTTAATATTTAGTATGTAATTATATGTTTATTTGGTTAAATAAACATTATTATATCTATATAAATAATAGGATCGAGCCCTTTTATAGTTTTATTCAATGAGCTTCAATTTAGGCTTGAGCTCCTCTATAAAAATATATATGTATTTTATTTATTTATTTATTTAATCTTATAAAATGCAGAAACAAATGGATTTTACTCTAAAAGTAGTTGGTGGTGACATATCTGCTATTCCCGGTATCGCTGATGCTCTTGAGGTGTGATTTTCATTCTTGTATTTTATTAATATCTTTTGCTATATTAGTCATTGTTTCAATTCAAAAGTGTGATAAAATTATTGCATGTTTATATTTTTTATTCTAAATTTGATTATATAACACAGAGTACCATACATGATGCTGTTGAGGATTCAATCACATGGCCTGTTCGAAAAGTTATTCCAATACTCCCTGGTGATTATAGGTATCTCTGCAAATTGGAATATGACATAAATACCCTTTCGGAGTACCATATTTACATAACATGAGAATCTTGTGGACCATTATTAATATTATTATTATTTTTTAAATAATTTGAATTATTTGATAGTGATCTTGAATTAAAACCCATGGGAACATTGGAGGTGAAGCTTGTACAAGCTCAAAATCTTACTAATAAAGATTTAATCGGCAAATCTGATCCATTTGTTAAGTTATATATACGACCGTTACGTAGCAGAACGAAAACAAGCAAAGTTATAGTAAGTTTTTATTATTTTTCATGAATATTTCTTTACATTTTTCAAAAAAAAAGAAAAAAAACAAAGATGAATTTTTCTGATTATTTATTTTGATTTCAGGATAACAACTTGAATCCAGTTTGGAATGAACATTTTGAGTTTACGGTTGAAGATATTTCCACCCAACACTTGACAATAAAAGTGTATGATGATGATGGGCTTCAAGCTTCAGAACTCATTGGGTGTGCTCAGTTTAAACTGAGTCAACTCGACCCTGGTAAAGTAAAAGACGTATGGTTAAAATTGGTAAAAGATTTGGAGATCGATAGAGACAATAAAGACAGAGGGAAGGTGAGAACTCTAGAGTTACGGATTGTGTGGTTGGGTAACGGGTCAAAAAAAGGTCGGGTTAAAATGGTTATTTTTAGTAGATGCCATGACAGATTGGGTCGGGTTGGCCCGTAATACCGTTTTATGCATTTTGTTACTGTAAATAAGTAACATGTTAACTCTGGTTACAAATCGTCTTGTTATAATAAAGAGGGTAAATGTTTGGGACCATAAGTGTAACTTTTAATTCCCAGGGACCAAAAGTGAAGTTTTAGCAAACAAGAGGGACCCTTTGGGTGTTGTTACACTAATAAATAAGTAACTTGGGTTGCCACATGTCAATCTCTGCTTAAGTCTTGATTTTTGTTAAATAATAACGATTTCAAAAGATTAAATTATTTATTTAAATATTTAAAATATAAAATTATTTATTTTAATAATTTATTCAAACACAATTTTAAAACATAAGAGCATTTCAGTTACATCTTATCTTAAACATAATTTTATTATCGTTATAACTTCATTATTTGTAATTTATAATTCTTAAATCGTTTTTAATTCGTATTTCACAAATAACTGATGATATCCAACATACAAATCTTCATAGAAACTACTGGTTTACTCAACAGGATGGATTTATTCAACCCGTGTAATATAGTTTAATAATATTAAGTACAAGATAATTTAAGAATTATTATGCTTTAGGAACAGATTTTCAGTGCGTTTAACCCTTTCCACTATTCCTAGAGATTACACTATTTCTTGTTATTATTATTATTATTATTACTATTATTATAATTATTATATCTTTTTGTTATTATTTTGGCTGGTGTGTAGGTTCACTTGGAGCTATTATATTGCCCATATGGTGTGGAAAACGGGTTCATCAACCTGTTTACTTCCAACTTATCAATGACATCTTTGGAAAGGGTTCTTAAAGATGGTGAAAATGGCGATATAATAAGTAACAAAAAAAGAACAGTAATTATAAGAGGAGTGTTATCTGTCACAGTAATATCTGCTGAAGATTTACCACCCGCAGATTTGATGGGTAAAGCCGACCCGTTTGTTGTGCTCAGTTTGAAGAAATCAGGAACAAAAACAAAGACCAGAGTACGTTTTCATTTCTAATTTATCGAGGTTATTTGATAATATTGCATTCTTTTTTCTAGTGGTGGAAAATTGGGCGGGTTGGGTAACGGGTCAAAACAGATTCGGGTGAATACAATAATTCTCTATTCGGGTCGGGTTGACCAAAAGTTCTAGTTTTGTTTAGAAAAAATTGCAGGGTGATGAATGATTCCAATTATTATATATTTCAATAATGATGTAATGTTTTAATGTTTTTAGAGTTGATGTATTATGCATATAAGGAAACCGTCACCTCTAACTTTTCTTAAAAAAAGCATTGGATTGTAATGGATTTTACTTTGTTTATAAAATTATTTGTGTCAAATTGCAGGTTGTAAATGAAAATCTGAATCCAATTTGGAATCAGACTTTTGACTTTGTTGTTGAGGACGGTTTACATGATATGCTCATTGTAGAAGTATGGGATCATGATACATTTGGGAAGGTATGCACATGATTTCACTCGTTCTTTGTCGTTGTATATGTATCTATGTATATACAAATTTCATTATACATGTTCATGTGTGTAGTGTAACACTCGTACCAACTAATATTGTCTGCTTTTCCCACGAGTAACTGACAACTTTGTTTTTGGTTGTCTGGGTCTGGAATTGCTCCTACCCAAGCGTGGAATTCTCTTTTTATCCACAACACGCGTTGGTGGTATCTGAGGTCAAACATTCTTATGAACTCAGACACTCATTATCTCTCATGTCTACGACCAGTGTCAGCTTTGCTTATGGTGTTATAAACACTATAACTTGAATTTAGGAATAATCGCTAAAGCTTTTCACAATGTTGACCATGGTTGGAGAAATCGTTGGTCGAGTGGTGGGGTGTGGACTAGGGATTAATTAGGATTAATTGGAATTAATCGGATTGGAATTTTTATATGTAATTTTACATATTATTATACATATATATATATGAAAATATATATATTTTTTGTCAAAATACTAATATTTTTTCATATAATTCAAAGATTTTGACTAATTTTGATGGATTTTAATCAATTCTCTAAATTGACCGATTTTTCGTGATTTTGACCGATTTTACTTGATTTTGATCGATTTTACTTGATTTTGACCGATTTCTGGTTTTTTTTTTTTTTTTTTTTTTTTTCCCTTCTGATTTGGCCGATTTTTCCGATTAATGCCGATTTTTCCCTGCCCGATTAATTGGCCGATTAGTCCAAATCAAAGCGTTCCAAGGCCGACTAGCCGATTAATCCCGATTAATCGACCGCCTAGGTCGATTTTTAGACAAGTGATGTTGACTTTATTATGGTGTTTACTTTTTGTAGGATTTCATGGGGAGATGCATTTTGACTTTGACAAGAGTTATATTAGAAGGGGAATATAAAGAAAGTTTTCAAATTGAAGAAGCTAAATCTGGAAAACTTACCTTACATCTGAAATGGTTAGCACAACCAATTTACCGCAACTTTTAGCGTTTTATTGCATTTGAGTCACCATCATTTGCCAACAAGAAGAATGACATGTTCATCATAAAAAAAAATCTTGAAGGTGCAAGTTTTGCAGGCAAGAAAGCAATTAGATCGATGTTTGTGCAAATCTTGAAGGTGGTCAAATCAAACATTTTTGGGTAAACAAACATGATGTTCTTGGTGCATTTGTGTTTGCATGATGGCATCTTGGTTTACTTAAAAACAATTTGTCAAATGTTGGGTCACAATTTTGTGGTGCTAAATTTGAATTTAAATATCCAAATGTTCATTACCGATTAGTAACATTAAACTACTCAACTTTCGCTTTGATTTGTTACATTCATGGGTAATACAACTAGAGCTCTACAAACTCAAAAAAAAAAGTATAATTCAATAATTCAAATAGGCTATATAGCTTTAAAGCGCAAAGTTTTAGTGATCATTCATGCAACTATGAATTGCGTACTTCGGTGGGAAAGTTGGTACCTCGTCTCCGGTATATCAAATGAGTCCGCTCAACATTCAAATTGATATAATTATCTATACTAAATTAGCTAGCGAAATAGTAGGTGGTAAAATATTACTGGGTGTTATACCAGATTTTAGCCACTGCTTTTTTGGATTTAGCCTCCAAAATTCATGTTTATTTTTGTAAAAAGGTTGTCAAACTTGTTTAGTTTGTCATTTTTTTTAGAATCGCGGTTGGTGCAACAACCTACGACCGTTTCACTCAGAGGTGCAAAGACTGAGATCCAAACCCTGCCTCGAATATCAAGCATATTTTTATTTTTCTCAACTTGAACACACTAAATAAAACAAATTAAACATAAAAAAGAAGTCCAAACAAAATTATTTTTCATGAGAGAATAATTTTCGTCATTTCAAGAACTCTTGACCCCAGCGAGCGAGCTTATGGCTAGACACACGTGTTCCGGGCTGTATGAAAAAGAATAAGAAATCAGTTTGATGCAAATGTTAACTCTAAAGTAGCGTTTGATATGCATGAATAAAGGCTGAAATGGAATGAGCCATTACGTTGTAATAGAATAAAACATGTTTGTTTACACTTAGGAATGAAATGTACAATTACATAAGGAATGTGATTCCTTCTCTTTAAAAAATTTTCATTCATTGGGGGAGGAGTTTTTTTTTTTTTTTTTCCCCTTGAAGAAATGATCCGATCAATTATCCATCTCATGACTTGACCCATTTCCCAACTCATGATCCAAACCATGACCTAACTCATGACTCGAACCATAACATGACTCATGACCCAACCCATGACACACGACCCACGACCCAAACCATGACCCAACCCAAAACCTAAACCATGAAACGACCCATGAGTTGAACCACGACCCGATCCATGAATAGAACAATGATCAAAACCATAACCCGACCAAATTGTAATTCATTTCTTGATCTTTTTTTTTTTTACCAAACAACATGAATTATGATTCATTTCATTACCATTGATAACCAAACATGTCAAATTATGATTCATTTCATTACCATTGATAACCAAACATGTCAATGAAATGATAATGATCCATTCAATTCTCTTGTATATTCCATTAGCTTGTCCATTCCATTCACTCGTCTATTCCATTATCTCATACCAAACAAACCCTAACTTGTTTTGCATAGAGCCTCGAACAAGATTTTATTTTCAGATACTTTTTATTAAAGAAATTTTGATGAAAAGTCATATCCTTCTAATTATATAGGTGAACTAGGGTTCAACCCGCGCTTTGCGGCGGGAGGCAGGTTGCGACCTGTCGGTTTTAAACAAAATTATAAATAAATGTAGATATAACATATAAAAAAATTGAAAAATTGTGACAAACGCAAATTAATTTAAAAGATGTAACCTAAAATTAAAGTTAAATTTTTTAAAAAGTGTAGCAAGTTATTATCTATTTATTAAAAAACAAGTACTTATGAACAGTAATACAGTAAGTTGAACAGTAATACAGTAAGTTACAGATACTAATGCACAGGGTACAAGTTGGTACAGTGAAAGTTTTGTTTGACGGTGTTTGCCGAAAGCTATAATCTCTAGGATCTTGCAATTGCTCACTTATACGCTTTGGATGGACTGTTACTTGGCTATAAATTTAGATTTACATGAATACTTGATTCTATCGAAATCATAACAGATTAGGGTTTGTATTTATTGATCATTGGGAGTAGGCCTGACCTCAGTTATTATTATTTATAGTAGGAATTTACAACCATAGATGATGCTTTCTTGAATTAAAGTTTTGGAACTTGGTATGTGCTCTGTTTTTTATTTTGGTAATATTGGAACATTTTTACTTAATATACCTTTATTAATTTGTAGAGCGTTATGAGATATGTGATGATATTGAGCAAATGTGTATGCAACATGCTAAACCTAATTATGGTGCAGTTGCTAACATGATGCATCGAAAAGATTGTCTTTTTAT
>WOUH02000031.1:2394572-2405599 GCA_009936405.2 Stevia rebaudiana | reverse complement strand
TGAGTTCAATCAGAGTTCGTTTGATACCCTCCCTACGCCTACTTACTATAAGGATCCTCCTTATTTGAACCTGACCCTTTGACCATTAAAGTGTTAGATGCATCAAGTACACAATCGCTTAAAAGTTGATGTTCAGTATCATCGATATGGAAAACAATACTTGTCCACCGGTATAACCGCATGTTGATCTTCGAAAGTTAGCAAAAATATACAAGTACGTATTGTAACGGATGGGATGACGAAATTCGATTTAACCGGCCGGTATGAACCGGTTTTGAAATCATTGGTTTTTTTGTCTTAATCATATTCATGATTATAGTGGGTTATCCGCCACAACGTGCGTGAAATCCTTCTAGTTTTCATAATAGGAAGATTGATATGAAGTCACACGAAACGAACCTCAACAAACAACACAGCTTGAAACAAGTCAAGTTCAAACTTTAGAAATAGATCTTGAAATGAACCAAGGATGGGCTCAATCTCTTGTAAGTTAAGACGATCCGAGCTCAAGCTTAGACACACTCAGACTCGTCTCGACTCGACTCAACATGACTCGACTCGTTTAGGATTTGGACTCTATTTGAGAATGTTTCAAAAGTATAGGGACTTGTTAGGAAAAGAAAGAAATGTAGTAAAATTTGGAACTCGAAGTACAACATTATTATTAGGGGCATATACATATATCTACTTCCTAAGCTTCTTAATTACATATTTTCTCAAATATCAATTACATATTTCCTCTTACTAAACCACATAAATTACATATTTACCTATTTTATTTATTAAATGACTATTTTACCCTTTGTTTAGTAAAAAATTTATTTACATATTTCCTTTTGCTAAAACATCCATTACATATTTTCTCAAATATATATAAAAGTTCTAAACAGTCATTCAATTTCCAAATTTTACAAATGTATCCAAATGACAGTTTTTCATTACAATAACAGATGATTTTTATGTGATTTAATATCCAAAAAACAAAAATTAATGAAATGATAGTTTCAAATATGCAATGCACCATTGCCAAACTGCCAAACACCATCTAGGTTTAAAGATAATATCCAGAAGACCAGAATCATTAATTCTACCTTACAAATGGTAAATAAACCAGCTTAATTATCTTTTCATTATCAAGAACTTTATTCCCGAAGGAAGAACGGATCCGTGATACCATTTCCAAGCCCTAATTGACCCAGCTTCGATTTCCCCCAAATCCATAAGGATCCATCAACTCCAGTCGCTACTGATACGACACCCGATGTAGATGCCGATCGAAACCCACTCAATCCATTTATCCTTTGTGGTTCAACCCATGTTTCACTGTCGCAAATTGACGACGGATTTATAATTAATCTACAGTTTATGGTTCAAGTACGGTATCCAGAAAACATACATAGGGGAATTAACGGCACAGACGAGCTGCTGTTCGATATTCCGGCCCCATGACCAGAGGTGGCCGTCAGATGTAACATTGAGAGAGTGGTAGTGACCGGCGGCGATGCTGGAAACATCAGGCGGTGGGGTTGAGATCAGAGTTGGTTTGTATGCGTCGGAACCAATTCCGGTGATGGAAGAAGGTAATCCTAGCGCACCGTGTCGTATAATCAGAATTGGAGATTGGAAAGGGTATTTTGGGTATTTAGTTGTAAGGGTATATATCATAATATACCTTATTATTATAATTATAATTACTTCTCAACAATAACGCCTTCCAATTTCGATTTGGTCTTCGCAATCTACCAACAAAAGATCCCCACGCGTCTCTTTCTCTCAAACCCTATCTTGATTTTAGGGTGTAAATTGTTTGTGAACTCGTTTCAACTCTCATCGATTCATCAAGAAACGCACAAATATTCGTCTGTTCGTGTTGTATCTTCTTCTGATTTGAATCATCAGCTCATACTCCCCGTTTCTAGGTTTTTAACATCCTGGAGTCTTTGTGTTCGCCTAATTTCAGTCAAAATAGGGTTGCCGATGAAAGGGGGTTATTGGTACCGGTGATTTCGTGTTATCTGAGCTTAAGTTGAGAATCTGTCGTGGAAGAATCGATTTCCAAGTCAGGTATCAATGGAATCCAACCGATTTGTTGTTTGTAAATTGCAGTTAAACTAACGTTGTCGGTGTACGTTTATGTATTCTAATGTTTTGATTGGATGCGATTTTGTATTATGTTTGGTCCTGGATGAAATGATTCATATAAACTTTATGACTAATGGTATGAATTAGAAATGTTTGTTATAAAATGGTAATTGAAGTTTGTCACTTTTGAATTCAAGGATGGTAATTTATATATGTTCCAATGCGGTTATTGGAAGTATCCTTGTTTTTAGGAGATGAACATTATGTAAGTATCTTAGATTTGTCGTTTGCGGAGGTGAAACGGCTCACGAAACTTCTAGTTATTGCACCGCATAGTTTTTTCTTTGTTGAGCAATTTATGCAATTGTTTCATGCAATCTTTATGATTATAAGTGCGTTTGTTACATAATTGTGGTATTACAATTCTTAAGAATCAATCTAAATGAGGTGCATTTGTGTGATAATTTTACTAAGCATTTGCAAAATTAAAAAAAGCATGTTTAAGTTCACAGAATGATGACTAACTTAAGCACAACTGTGAAGTCAACCTTGGAAGCTCTTTCTTTGTTATGATGTAATCACTCAATTGAAGTGTGATGTACTGAAGTCAACTTTTTTAAAAATTTAGAATACACGATTGAATCGTTTTGGTTATATTTACAAGAATTAAGGTTGTTGATAGTTATTTCTTTTGTTTTCAGGAATCATGATGAGTGTAAAGGATTGGGTTTTATCTCAGTTGGTTTCAAACTCAATAGCCTCAACAAGACCATTATCTGGCAATGATAATTTCTTTGAAGGTGAACACCTTTCTAACGACTTCAACATTCACAATAAATTTAATATATGACTCATGTCCATTTCTTATATGTTATTTTTAATAAATTTTCATGCGTTTTAAATCAATGCTCTTATAGATATTTTTTTCTTGTAAATTCTCTTATATGGTTTACTTGTTATCTTGATCTCAAGAATATTCTCTGGTGTCATTCCTTGTATGCTTTTTCTTTCTTCCATAAATGGCATTAATCTTTTGTATTGGCGTGACTCCAAATTAGTAAATTAGTCTTTATATCCAAATACTTTGAATATATCGATTCGGGTCATGTTTTTCTCAAACGGGTCAAATAAAAAAATTAGTTGGAAGGGAAATGTGCCAAACACTCCAAAGGGGCACCCAAATTATAGTTTATTACATACTACTCCTTTTATTCAAAGATTAGGTTAGAAACCGGTGTTTAACACGGGAAGTATAAAAGAAAATTTAACTTTTTAGCAATAAAGATTCAGAAAATTATTAAAAAAATATTTTTGCTTTAGAAACAAAATTACCTTAATTCAAAAAAATCAGAATTGAAGACTAATAAATAAGGCAGGAAAAATAATCACGGGCTTATAGAATTCTGACGAGTGACACACAAAATTACTTTTTTATTATATATAAATTTAGACTATTATTGTAATAATGTCGTTTTTTCTGTAATCATAGTCAGCATTTGTTGTTTACGGTTTACCAAAAAAGCTCAAAAGTGGACAAAAGTGAATGCGGGTCAACCCGAACGAGCCTGTTTCCCTGTACTGAAAATGACCCGTTTCAACCTAAACCCTTTTATCTTGTCAATTAACAGCCCAACAAGCCCCACTGCTTGTCTCATATGACGCATGCAATTCTTTACTAAAATATAATGTTTTTTATTTTAATTTTTTAATCAAGTCAGTTATTAAACCTATTTTTTATTCACTTTCAGGTTCTCCACAAACCGCCAACTCACCACCACCCGAGGCGGCATCCGATATATCACATCCTTCTGTTACCAACCAAGAAACCGCACATTCTTCACCACTTAATCAAGTCACTTTTGAAAATCCACGTCAGCACCATCATACAAACAATGAAAAGAAGTTAGATCGGTTAGCCAAAATTGAAATGCTTCAAATCAAATTCTTACGCCTTCTTCTTCGTTTGGGTCGCCTTCAAGATGATCTCATGGTGTCCAAAGTCTTATACCGAATCCACTTGGCAACTTTGATACGCGCAGGTGAATCTGATCTTAAAAGAGTTAACCTCAAAAGTGATAAAGCTAAAGAGATTGCTATACAACAAGAAACATCTGGTGTACCCGAATTGGATTTCACATTTTCAGTTTTAGTCCTCGGTAAAACAGGCATTGGCAAAAGTAGCACTATTAATTCTATACTTAATCAAGCAAAAGCCAAAACAAACGCGTTCCAACCGGCTACCAATTATGTGCAAGAAGTTGTGGGGACCGTTAACGGAATCAAGATTTGTTTCATTGATACGCCTGGTTTATTACCTCCGTCACCAAATACTATTGGAAGAAACCGGAAGATTTTACAAAAAATAAAGAAACATATCAGAAAATCGCCTCCAGATATGGTTTTATATTTTGAACGGTTGGACATGATTAACAATAATTACAGTGATTTCCCATTATTAAAACTTATAACCGAGGTTTTTGGTACGGGAATCTGGTTCAACACCATGCTTGTCATGACTCATTCTTGTTCACCGCTTCCGGAAGGACCAAACGGGTACCCGGTTACATATGGATCTTTTGGTACCCAATGCACGGATCTTATACAATGGTATATTCACCAGGCGATTAACGACTCAAAACTTGAAAACCCGTGTTTATTTGTGGAGAATCATCCTCAATGTAGAACCAACATCAATGGCGATAAGATTCTTCCAGATGGGCAAATTTGGAAATCTCAGTTTCTTTTGTCATGTTTATGCACAAAAATCTTGGGTGATGTTAACAAGTTGTTGGATTTTCAAGATAGAATTGAATTGGGGGTATCGAATAGTACCCGGTTACCATCTTTACCTCATCTTCTTTCATCTTTTCTTCGCCATCATGTTTCAAACCCTAACGTAACCGAAAGTGAAATCGACTATATTTCTTTAACAGATTTGGAAGACGAAGAAGATGAGTATGATCAGTTACCTCCTATACGCGTCTTGACAAAATCCCAGTTCAAAAAGTTAACAAATTCTCAAAAATGCGATTACCTTGATGAGCTGGATTATCGCGAGACCCTTTATTTAAAAAAACAATTAAAGGAAGAATTACGCACGCGTAAAGAGAAAAAGATTTCTGAAAATGAAAATTTAGATGGTGATAATATTGACCCGCCGGAGCCTGTGGTTTTACCAGATATGACAATTCCTCCAAGTTTTGATTCTGATAACCCGTTGCATAGATACCGGTGTCTTGTTACAAGTGACCAGTGGCTAACTAGACCGGTTCTTGACCCGCATGGTTGGGACCATGATGTGGGGTTTGATGGGATCAACCTAGAGTCGGCTACCAAAGTAAGCAAGAACTTATACACATCGGTTACAGGACAGATCAGCAAGGATAAACAGGATTTGAATGTACAGTCAGAGTGTTGTGCAACTTTTGTGGACCCGCGTGGGCCCACTTATAACGCGGCATTGGATGTTCAATCTTCAGGTAAAGAGCTAATCTACACGCTTCATGGTACCACAAAAACGCGCGTTTTAGAACGGAATATTGCAGAATGTGGGGTATCTTTGTTGTCTATTGGGAATAGTTACTATGCAGGGGTAAAATTGGAAGATAGTTTTTTAGTAGGGAAGAGAGTGAAGTTTGTGGTCAACGGTGGTCAAATGAGAGGTCGGGAACAAACGGCTTACGGGGGAAGTTTGCAGACGGTGATAAGAGGGCGAGATTATTCCGTGAGAAATGACAAGATTAGCCTTACGATGACTGTATTGTCTATGAACAAAGAGACGGTTTTGGGTGGTAACATAGAGTCGGAGTTTAGAGTGGGACGAGGGACAAATATGTCCATAAATGCTAATATAAACAACCGTAAAATGGGACACTTGACAGTTAAAACAAGTAGTTCTGAACATTTGGAAATAGGTTTGATTGCAGCTGCTTCGATTTTGAGGGTTCTTTTTAGGCGAGCGGGATTTGGTGGTTCGATTAAAGATCAACCTGAAGTTGTGTGACCTTTTTAGGTTACATGTTCTTGTAATTTCATATTTTAGGTTCGTTATAAGCATAAATGTTTTGTTTCAGTTGAAAGAGAGGCAAATACAATAACTGTAAATGTATTTTGAGGAAGAGATGATGTAGGAATTTTATATGAGAATACTCACAATTCTATCATCTTTTGGTTTTTGGTTATTGTGGGGCTTTTGATTACAAGTTGTAATGACTGAAAGAAGAAATGCAGAAGATGATCTTTGTATATATCAGGTTTGTTACTAGAAGTTGATACATATGCATCCTAAATTCTAGAATAAAGCTGTTGGGATCTTTACAAACTAACACTCCGCTTAAGGATCGTGTTTAACGAGGGACAATTAAATAAAAACAAGATTTTGCTGGGCGAAAAAGGCTAAAATCAATTATAAATATTACATGACAACTCTAACAAACTCTGATTGAATTTATTCGAGTGGTGTTGAAAGGTGTTGAAACTGTTTCATTAAACTTTACCATCTTAGATTTTAGGGTTCAAAAGTTTTTGGAGTTTCGCTTTGTGCTAATTATTTAAGTTTTCTCAGTGACCCCCTAAATGTTTTGTAATTTGTATACTACTTGCTACCTAGTAAGTTGCAACTAAACTTTTTTAAACAAATAATTAACACCCCTTTGTAAAGTGTTATGCTATGTAAAAGATAACTTCCCATAATTTCTGTAAAATTTAGCAAACAAGTTTATCTCACCCAAAAGTTAAGAAAACATAAACAAAAAACTTAAATATCTTCTTTAATGAAGCTGTGAATGTACAAGTTTCTAGCTCATGTAGTGTTGGTTAAAAAACAAAACATAGAAAACCAACACTTGACCACCAAAACCCAACACAAAACATAACAATCTCCAAAAAAACAAGTACCTCAAAAAATCATCATTTTTTTTTCATGAGGTACCACTGGCTTTGTAATAAAGCATTTTTTGAACATAAAACATCATATACCCTTGTGCAGCCCTAACAATATTCTCACTCACTTGAGTCACCCATGCATCATCACACTTATACCATTGATTACTCAACCTCAAAAAAGTAGAATAATGTCCCGCATCTAACTTCCCGTTGTGAGTCACAACAGCAAATAACTCAAACTCTGAAGTCGACCCGTTTGAAAAATCCGGGTCATTACCATCCCCGTCAAACCCAAAAATTCGGTTTCCAAATCTACCCCTCAAAATGGAGGATGACAGATAAGGTGACATGTCTAACGAAAACGGGAATTGCATGTAACGGTCAACTTTTCTTGACATTTTTCTGATTGGCGAGTGTTCAAATCTTTTTATGTGAAAACATGACACCAACGGGAGTTTTCTGATTGACATTTGTTTTAGGGATTCTTGTCTTACTTGACATTGTTGGCAGAAAAACTTCTGGTCAGAACCTAACCTTTCTGGTCTTGTGAACCGGTCCAAACACCCCAAAAGTGTAGACATTCCCGAGTTTAGGGTTTCTGAATTCCCGTTGCATGGATGGAGGGTTTTTGTTTTTGTGGGACCCTCATGGTTAGGTACCAAATCGAGTGAGATGTCTACGCATGGATCGTATGTGGTGGATGTAAAACCACACGCGGTGCACATCACATCTGACCGCAATATTCCAGAGAATACTCTATGCGCGATACAACAGTCTCCACTACCTATAAAAATAAAGAAAAGGGAAAAAAAACTAAGTCATTGAGTCCAAATTCCAAAAACACATCATATATTTGACCAGATAACTTGACAAATAAAAAAACCGCCGTTTACACTTAATTATCAAGAAAGTTAATTACCAAAAAGTTGCGGGTTAAGTTAGCATGTGATCCACTAATCCTGAAAACTAGAGGATTCTTGTGCCACATCACACTCTCTAAATTCATCCGGTGGTTTGATGATTTAGTGGAAACCTTCAACTTTCTCCAGAAAATCTGTATCAAAACATAAAAGACCCTATCAAATGGCCAAAAGTAGAGATGTGACACAAGAAAATCCTATTGGAAACTGACTTATTGAAATTAACCGTATGCAAGTTTCCTAAATCCTACAACTTAATAAACTATCCTACGGTTCTATTTCTATGACTGGTGTGTTGTTATCCCTAATAATCTTCCTAATTCTTACTCTAAACAACCATCGGTTGTCTAACGTCTTGTTTGGTTCATGGAATTCACTGGAATTGGAATTAGAACACCTTCCCTCAACCGATGAAATCTCACTTTCAAAAAATGAAATGGGACCCACTTGGGTAAAGGTTCTTATTGGTGATGGAGAGGTGCAGCAACCATGGAGATGATGAAAGCAGATTTGGAGTTGTTTAAAGGAGGGAAATAGGGAATAATAAGGGGTAAATTAGTCAACTTAGTTTATTAAAATTCCAATTCCGTTCACAAATTTAACAAACAAACACGATGCAAATTTTTATTGGAGTTCAAGTCCGTAGTTCAATCAAGTTGCAGATAGATATTATTATAAAAGATAAAGCAGTAGTGCTAAAACTGGTACGCGTATCTTCTAGTTAAGAACAGAAGATGCAGCATCAACAGAGAATTACATAATACAAAACAAAAGCATCAATGCATATAAGCTGATGATGAATATAAGCCAGACAGATTTGAGATTTGTATCTAAATAAATGATGTTCTTTTGGTATAGAATTTCAATATGTAAAGTGAGCCATGACTCTTGCCCAAATTTTCCAAACTACATATATGGTATTAACATTATGAAGGAAAACAAATTGTCCCTATAACATTACCATGTCACTTTAACAAGAAAAGAACTCCAATAGGCCAATTATTTTATTGCACTAAATAGCCACACTAAAAGTTGCAGATTCATTCAACAAGAAAATAACTAGTAACAGATAAGAACTGAGTTCACCTTGACTGTGAGGTTTTCGCTCATCTTTGTCCACCTTTTCATGGATCCCATCAAGCATGGAAATGAAAAATTCATGAGCATCCTGCTGTTCATAATTTGCCAGGTTTCCTGCATGCTGCCACCAGCTGGAAAACAATTGCAATTATTATAAAAAATATTTAGGGAAATCTTTAAACGTCTAAAAAAACATCCACCTATCTTTGTCTACCTACTTAAAAAAGATTGATTAAGACATCAACTATTAATTTTTAGCAATATATAAGGATATGACCCACATTAAACATTTATATACTGTAACATCCTCCTATTAGATTTTAGAATTTTATTTATCTTCACTTTACATATGATTCCAAAGAACTGATTCAGACCTGTATAAGAACTTTGCAGGGCTATAAGGCTTCCGATCACCAGAAAACACAGCTGAAAACAACGCATCTGTATCACAAGCCAAACACAATCTCTGTAAATTTTTGTTCTTTCGTTCATTTTTGTTATGATTAACACCATTCTTTTGCTGGCAGACAAACCGATTATGCCGGTCACTAAGAAAATAATTCCGTAACGGAGGAGTGTGCAACAACGCCTGTAATACAGAGTTCATAAAACACGTGTTTCCGAGATTGTTTAACCCCTTCAATCCCACCGGAAAATTTGATAGCAAAGACAGATCTTCACTGTTTCCTAACAACGCACGTTCTCTTGAATCAGGCGTCCAGGGACGATAATCCACGCGCCGCCGCTTCCTTAGGCTCTCCGGTGGCGGTGTGCAAAGCGAGTTACATCCGCCTAGTGTTGCTGCAGCGGTCTGCGACAACACGATGGCGGAATCAAGGTCGCGATCGTAAACTTGGTCCCCACACGAGCAGCAAAACAGCTCCGCTCGATCGACGTCGATCGCAATCTTGTGCTCGTGATCTGGCGCGTGTACGTCACAAACAACGGCATCACACGATACGCACGTGTATAGCCGTGGTGGCGCTTTCCCGCACGTGCCGCAGCGGAGTACCTCATTTCCCCGTCGGACGGAGGCGCGTCCCAGAGGTCTCACTCGAATGCGGTCTAGTAACTTATGAAACGACGTCGCACCTCGAACGGCCTTAAACTCCGTCAAATGAGAGCACGGCGTCGGAAGAATCACGGCCTGTGATTGCTGTTTTTGATTAGATAGATATGAACGGTGGTGTTGATGAATCTGATGGTCCGGATTCGACGACATTGTTGTTGTTAATTTGAGATTTTGAAGTTTCATCGATCTGATGAAAACAGAAACTGATCAATTAGCGAAAACTGAAAGTTGAAAAGATCGATTGAATGCGAATGCGAATGCGTATCTGAGATCAAAAAATTTCATATCGTTGAGTTCGTTTTCGGATCTATGGTTCTCAAAATTGAAAGAAATTAGAGAAACAAGGGGAGAGGGATTTAATGTTCTAAAACGAGGAGAGAGGGATTTAATGTTCTGAGAAAAATGTTCTAAAATTAGGTTATCATATGATCCATTTTGTTGATCCAAACGAGGAGAGAGGGATTTAATGTTCTGAGGGTACGGGGATGAGGGTACGGGGAGTGGGAGGTCGGCTTCGGGCTCGGTTAGTGTTGCTGAGCGGCAACACCGCTGCCCCCTATTTCGGCTTCAGCAAACTTCGTTTAATCGGCAACATATTGCCGCTTCGGCAATTGAATATTCGAACGTTGGGGTGACCGTTGGTCAATTAAAAAAAAAATAAAAATAAACTTTTAACCACTCTATAAATACCTTCCTACTCTTAATCAAAAAACACACCATTCTTTCATTCTTTCTCTCAAATTACAATTTCTTTCTCTCAAATTAAAATATGGATTCCAAAAAAAATTCAAAAGGCAAAAAGGTTTCCAAACCTAGAGGCGGGTCAAAAAAAATCCGTCGACCCCTAACCCGTCAAACCAACAATCGTATACCCCTCAACCGTATTCTCCATACCCATATTATGGGCAAATTCCAATCATGCCTACACAAATTGCACCCGGTCAATTCGTGTATCCCGTTCAAGATCAAGCAACGTTTGATCCGTTTCA
>WOUH02000031.1:2364433-2384088 GCA_009936405.2 Stevia rebaudiana | reverse complement strand
ATATCTTAAAAATTTATATATCATAATTAGATAGTTCTTATATGTTTTGTAATTATACTAGTATATTCATACATCAACTTTTATCATTAAATACGTTAAATTGTTGAAAACGGTTTAATTTACAAAGGCGATATATATTTCGCCACTATTGATTCATATCGTCTCATAAATCACCTCATGAATTATCTATTAATAGTCTATGTGCTTGTATTTTTAAACGTTTTTTTCATATAAAAATAACAAAAAAAATATATATATATATACATATAAATAACCAATATTATGTTGAGAACTGTAAGAACCGCATAACACACTTGTACATGGTGCATTAATAATTTATTATGAGAGAGAAGATAAGTGGGCCCCGCGGTTAATTAACCGCCTTATTTTTAAAATATGTGGCTATAAATGGTTCTTTTAGTTCTTAACAAATGTTGGTTTTTAATAGAACATCTATATATATATATATAGGGGATGGTTCCGTTGCTAACCCTTCTATAATATATTAACCCATTAACCCTCATCTGGTCCACATTTAACGTCATTTATTACACCAATGTAACATTGCTGAAAATTACAATATTTTTACAACACATCACTATATATCAACATTGCTGAATATTACAACATTTTTTACAACACATCAAATGTAACATTGCTGAAAATATAACATTTTTTACAATACATTATTATAGATCATCGTTGTAACATTGTTGAAAATTACAAACATTTTTTGCAACACATACTGAAAATTACACGACGAATACATTGTTGTAACATTGCTGAAAATTACACCACGAATACATTATAAGATAAACAAATTACATTGTTGTAAGATACACAACAAAACAAATAATATGGTTAGCGAAAGGCGGTTCAAGCCATTCAATGAGACCAGCCAGCAAGTGCATACCTAAGTTTAGGTTGTTTTACATCATCATTCAAATTAAAGTCTAAAAGTTTACCCATGGTAACAAAAATTAAACACTGTTAAGTCCACCTTCAAATTTGGTTTATCGTGTGTTAGATTTTGGACCCACTCCATAAACTGGATTATAGAATTAGCAACCATTACATTACATTAAAAAGTAATATATTATATAATACATTTTGAAGATCCACGTGAAAAGGAAACAGAATACCATATGATGTATAACAAAAATCAAGATTGATTTACTACTAAGAAAACAAGGAACTTAGATACCAGCAAATAAACGATTTCTCAGATTTTGAAAGTGGGGACTACATTTTCAAAAATCATTAGTTATGAGAAAAGAAATCTACACCTCATTTTCAATCAGATTTGCAAAAAGAAGAAATTTACTCGAATCGACAGAAGTTGTACCGTCCGCATCATGCCTTGTACCGGCCGCTTCATGTCTTGAGTCGCCAACGAACACGTAACACTGAAAAATACATCTATAAATTGTAATATACACAAGTATAAATCTATTGTAATTAACATCAAAAGCCGAATTACACTATTATAATTTACATTAAAACACTATTATAATTTACATTAAACGCAAGTTACATTAAGTAATCCCATTATTTTACAACGAGTAATTCATCAAGCAATATTGCATCAAGTAATTCATCAATATTAGAACATTTACAATTACCGGAATGTTACACTTCCGTTACAATAACATTTCTAACATATTTACATCATAATGAATAAAATTTAACATCACTGTATTTAATTAGCATGGTAAATCTTCAAAAAACGAACATTACAAACAAATGATATTTGCATATCAGTCGTTATTAGCATTGGCCCATTACAGCCGGCCCTAGTAGTTTAATAGTTTATACTAGTATATATATATTAGATATTTGTACTCAATGATTTACAATCAATATACAATATTACATTACGTTTCACTCAGAGGTCTACAAATCATTAGTACAAACCACACAAGAAAAGAAATAATAGTCTTATGTTCTTAAGTCAAAGCCAAAAAATCCTATAATTATACCATCTATTAAAACAAAAATAAAATAAGAAACAACTTGTCAATAAGCACTTGTTTATATTAATAACCAATTAAAGAACATATATATATGTCATTTTGTCCAATAAATTTAAACTTCAAGTCTCCAAATAAATAGAATACAAACCAAGAACTTGCATCACTCAATCTAACAGAAAAAGAAACATAACACAGTTATACAAATATACTACACTCAAAATCAGAAGGAAAAAATATGAGTTAGTCAGTAAAAAAAAAACAAAAACAAAAAAGTAAGTGTTTGCTTTGTCATCTTGTGTCTGAATTTGAGGAGTTAATCAACTATAATCTTACACCAACATTAAATTCCAGAGAAAAGTCTTCTTCTTTAGTATATGTTTGAAGCTGCAAGAAACTGTGATCATCCCATGAAATTAACTTAAAAACACGCGGTAAATTTTCATGACTGTTTTAACGCGTGAATAATCTTTGGAACTCGTCTTTGAAGTAATGGTTCTAATGTGAATGAAGGAACACCAATTTGCCACATTTTTGCATCATACATATCATTCCATGCCTGCATGATCTCATCAATATTGAATCCCACTCCTAAAAAAAAATTTAAATAAAAATGATTAGGATTCACTTTCAAGATTTCTTGAAGTTATGCATATAAAAAACATAGAGTCATAAAGTACATGTTTTTACCATTGTTCATATTTATTATAAGAATCCCATCAATTAGAAACAGTAATGAGAAATTATGTTTAAAGAAAACATTGAGGTGCCATCTCGACCCGTTTTGTTTTGTTGTGACTGGATCGGTTTGGGTTATGTTAATTTATGTATCATCTTTAATGGGTCAAATAAAAAAAATTTAGCTAAAAAGGAAATGGGTCAAAGTTGTTCATAGTGTACTTTTAATGCAAACAAGCTCCTACATTGCTTTATTTAGCAAAATGGATTATTATTTCAATAAACCAATTTGTGCAATCATAATTAACGTATGACATATTCAAGTTATGAGAATAGATAAACGGTGTTTAAAGTCATTATCTAAGTAAAAAAAGTTAATCACATAGATAATCCGTATGGTTTGAGTAAAGTAACATGTTTTGATACCATGCAATAAATTAACAACTTTGGGGTTTATGCTTTCAAATTTTTAATGAGTTCCAGTATCAAGGCTAACTTTTGTTAACTTTTCCATTAAATCATTAAACAACCAAAAAACACTTTGACTTTTTGAATAGTGAAAAAGTCAAAGTGTATTTTGGTCATTTCAACCTAAATTAACCGGAAAAGTTAACAAAAGTCAGTCTTAATACCAAATTGTTGCAAAGATGAAATCATAAACCCAACTTGTTACTTTTTAACCTTGGTACAAAAAAAAAAAATTAAATAAATAAATAAATAAAACTGGATAATCAAGAACTAATATAAGCAAAAAAACCTTTGGGTGCAGTATCATTAGAACAATGATTCTTGATCATTACACCAATATGTGTACGAGAAACTCCAGCAAGTTCAAATTTTTCAACAGCAATCTCCAAACATTCCCGCCAATCAGGAACCCCGAGTTTATACTCCATTATCGATCTTTCATAAAACATCGTACCCCACAAAACATTCACCCGTGACCTCGTATTTGCTGCCACCTCAGCCATTTCATCGCATGTTAAATCTTTAACAAATTTACCCAATTCCGTCTTTTGTAACTCTAATTTCACTTTATTTGGTCTCAAAACTTCATTAACCCGTCTAATTTCCATTTCCTCCCAAATTTTAACACCCTTTTCCATATTATCTTCAGCCTCGTTATACAATCGAATCGTTTCGGTTGAATCCCATTTTTCAAGATTAATTTTAGTCCCAATTGCATAATACCAAGAAAGTTTTGCTTCTTCAAATTGTTGCTGTGCTAAAGCCAGAAAACCCTCGTAAAAATCAGGTTTTATTTTAATTGATTCTTTATATTTCTCACCCGCTTTTAAATACTCCAATTGTGTCCACTCATATGAATCTTTAATTTCTAAAAATATTAATTCTTGCGAATCGTTTTCTTTATTGTATACCCTTTTTCTTGCTCTTGACATATGAACATTTCCCCAATTAAAATAAGCCACTGCAACCATTTCTTGAAAATTATCAGCTGCAAGATTAAAAAAATCTTGACTTTCATTACTTGTTACAATTTCTTCAATTGCTTCTGAATACGCCTTCATACCAAGCTCATGAAGACCCCAATATGAATCCGTGTTAAAACCAACATAATTTTTAAAAAGTTGAGCAAATTCCAGAATCCAATCATCAATACAAGCAGATGAGTTCAAAAGCTTTAATCTTTTTTCTCGGTTTCTAATATGGTCAAAGAACGGGTCTTGCTCAGGGTTGACTTCCACAATGTACAACCTTAACGCACCACGTTGATCAGAAATTGTTGATTCGGCCCATTTTAGTTCTTCATTTGTTGTAATAGTCACCAAATCATCTTCTTGATCTCTATATTTTATAAGAACCGCTTTTGAAACCGGAAACCGATCACTTACAATCTCTCGTACTTTTATAATATCACAATTTATAGGAATTTTTGCCCATCTTATATCTTCTCCATATACCAATTTCACAACCCTTTCGGACTCTTCTTCTATGCTACCACTCGCGTTAATTTTTTCCTCAACAACCAACTTATCTTCTGTGTTTTTATCATCTTTTTCAAAATCTTTTAACTCTTCCAAAACGCGATCAAGTTTTTCACTTTTCTTGTCGGTTTTGTTCTTTTTCTTCTTATGTGATTTCTTGTCAGGCTTAGCAAGTTGACTCAAATCGCTTTCTTGTTGACTCTCATTGACTTTTTCTTCAGTCAACTTATCCTTCATACGCGATTTCACTCTATCTAGAATCTCAATCGCCATAAGATTATTTGGTTCGATATCCAACACCATATTAACATCTTTTAAAGCCAAATCAAGACGATTTAACGCCTCGTAACACCTCGCTCGTTTCAAAAGTGCTTTACTATATTTTGGTGTGATTTCAAGAGCTAAATTACACTCATGAATGGCTCTTGGAAAATCAGTGATACCCATTTGCATATAACATGCTGCAATGTTACTATGAAGATAAGAACCATCTAAATGGTTTTCAGGAAGCAATTTGAGGGCTTTTTGGTACTTTAATATCGCGTCTTTGTAACTTTTTGTTTGAAATAAGTTATTTCCTTCTTCTTTAAGTTCTTGTGCCATTGACATGAAAACCGCAGTGTCATTATCGTAATTCTTCACGGTATTGCTATCATCAAGTTTGTTTTGCTTTAGATTAACATCATCTATGTGTTTTGATCCTAACTTTTTGTTTCTTTTTGATTGTTTTCCCATTTTTTAATCTGTTCGTGAACAATTCGTTTGAATTTAATACTGGAACTTTCAGAATCTAGGGAAACCAAATTCAAGAACCCTAAAGATTTGAACTTTATGAACTATCTGATTTCTTGAATTTGAAGATAATTGATATCATATCCCCAATTCTTTTCCAAGATGAATCAATTATGCTTCCTTTGATCACAAATCATCAAAACCCACATACACATTAGTAATTGAACACCTTTACTATGTGTGTGAATTGAGATTAAACTAAACCCAAAATTCTATTTTCCTCACTGAATCAAGATTTGAATGAATCAATCGGCGATTCGACTAAACAAATCCGTGATCCAGAGAAGACAGAAATGATTGTCTTAAGCAACTACAGGCAATTTCTCAATTGTAAATCAAATTCTTGTGCGAAAATCGTAAAATTGGAATGAAATGAAGTAAAACTTATCTGGGTTTAGATTAAAACTTGATCTTTAGCTGGAGAACATCAGAATTGCAGACGCTTCCCGGAAAAATAATTAGAAAAGATTGAGCTTCTAACATTTATACTGGATTTGACCCTTGTGCAGTTGTGCATCCATTTATTACTTTTTATTGATTATTGATTGTTATTAATATATAACAATTATTATTAATTTTATTATTAGATATTATTTCGTTGCGTAATCTTATTTAATAAAGTGTTCTATATCTTTTTCTTTTTCGAAAATCAGAATGATAACACAATGCTCTGCAAAAGCAATTTGAAAAAGCTCTGTGGGGATGCCTGAAGGAATAAAAAGATGTATAATTTATCATAAACAATTTGAAATTTATAAAATTGTTGAATACATTAATTTTGATCATAAATAGTATTTTTGAGGTGGAGTGGGGGACATTAATGAATATTAAGGTCGCACGTTCTAGTGATCTTGTCTCACCACTCACAATATTTAAACCCAACTACTTTAATAAAATTTGGTTTCAAAAATAGTAACAATAACTGTTTCAAAGGTACTAATAAAAATTGGAAATCTTTAACTATAAATGAAATAAAAAGTTTCACCACCTTTCATTTGGAAATGTATGCTCCAAAACCTCAAACTAAAAACCTCTCATCATCACCTACTCATTCTCTTTACGTCCATACAATTTTTATACAATAATACAAATCTTTTAAAGTAAATTACTGATTGTCTCCTTTAAATATAACTCAACTTTCTAGTATTGTCATCTAAATTCAATAATTACTAGGAGTATCATTTATTTAATAAGTTTGCACAAGTTATTTCCTTTACACTAACCGCTGTTAAGTTTTTCTGTTAAATCATGACAAAATGACGTAAAAGCTCTTAACAACTTTGGGGACCTTTTCTATAATTAGCTCAATCTTGATGCAGATTTGTAATGAAATATTTTAAGGACCTGTTTTTTAAATACCAAAATCTCAAATATCAAAACACGCATATGCGTATATTTAGAGTGAGAAAGAAGTGTAGAGAGAGAGGGAGAGAACGCATGAGAGAGAGGGGGAAAGAGGAGGCCACCTGCCACCTCCATCCGGCGACGAAATCCTCCATCCGGCGAAGATTTCGTCGATACCATTCTCAAAGTGTTTTAGAATTAATGGGGTTCAATATCAACTTGACAAAATAATTAAATCTTTTGATATAATCAAGATGGTAAATACTTAATTCAAGAGTTTAATGATCTTTCAAATTGTTTAATACTTAATTCAAGAGTTTAATGATCATTCAAATTGTTTAAGGACTTCTCATAAATTAATTATACGTATCATAATAGTGCGTTCAAGAGGACAATATAAAGGTAACTTGTTTTTTTAACGGTGTTTTTTCTCACGTTTATGTCTCACTTTCGCGGCCTGTAAGTCGACCTCTGTGAGAATTCACGATGACACCAGATGCGCAGGAACCTCGTTGAATTGGTAAACCTTCGCCCCCCATCAGAATCAAACCCGAGTTAAATCCGAATTTGATTAATCACCTGATGTCCTTCAAACTGCTCTAAGATGGATTCGAATCACTGACCTCCACATTGGAAGGTAAGAGCTCAAACCCTGACTTTGGGGCTAAATACCAAGAAAACTTATAAGACATCATATGAATATGACATGAGAAAACTACCAAGTTGTTTATACTTAAGAATTTAGGTTTCTAAGGATCATGTGTAATGTGAAACCTCTATCAAACTTACTCTCAAATATATAATTTTTATTGTGGGTATCCAAGTAAACTTTAGTTTATTATAACTACAATTTTATTGTAAATAAACTTTTGTTTCTCGATTAATTGTGTTCTAGAAACATAAGTTTCATAATAAAAAATGGAGCTACCTAGAACTCGACTAGATCGAGAGGCACTAGATATTGCACCTATCGTGGAACTTAGAAATTTTGTTTTTGTGTTATGCGACCTCTTCTCGAATTTCACAGTCGCCACTAATGCGATCAATAACACATTTAGTCCACTGGACCACTGCTATACCAGCCCACTTACACTCAAGCCCAAAGTGGTTAATTAAGTAGCCCAGGAACCGGAATTTGTTGGTACTAATTTTATTTTTCTAAATAGAGTAAAATGTGATTTTGGTCCTTCTCATTTTTTTCCCTATGTATAAATGTCCCATTTTAGTGTTTGAATCTATATTTTTTTGCCAACTTCGTCTATAAGGCCAATGGTGTTAGCTTTGACCGTTAACTTAACTGTCATTTTTGGTCCATTCATACCTAAATAAAATATATAAATAATCTTGCTTATTTACCTTCTACTCTTTGTAAATCAACTCTCTCAACTCCCCTTCTATCCACCACCACTATACCACTAGCCACCACCACCACTGCAACCCCACACCACCTTCAGCGACGACCATCACTTCCACCGGCCCGCCAGGTAACAAATCTTGGTCTCTCTCATCTACATCCTAATAGATTCCAACTTCTACTTAAGCCGGCCATGGATGAGGTTTTTGTTTTTTAATCAATGAAACAAAGTGGTCGTCGTTACAAACAAAAGCTTTGAATTTAGGTTTTCATATTATATTTACCATATATAATATAATATGAAAACGCACTCAAGTTAAGAAAACCCAAAAAACTCTAAAGAAAGCTTAAAAAACTCCAAGTTAATTTTTTTTAAAAGACTCACTTTTAAATGCATTTTCGGCACTTTTTATAAATAAAAAAAAACGCCGAGTACTTTTTAAAAAAAATACCCATAAAATAAAATAAAATAAACCCGTTTTTAAAAAAAATTCAGCAAAAAAAATTGTAACATATGTAACATTTACATATGTTACAATTTCTGAAATTTGAAAAAAAAAAAATTTTAAAAACTACTCGACGCTTTTCTATAATTTTTTCACCAAAAGTCTTAGATTTTAATGTATAGATTATATATAAAATATGAAGTTGTAAAAATTAAAATTTGAAAAAAATCGTCGTAACAAATGTTACAAACGATGGGTTTCGGGGGTTTTCTCAACTCGAGAGGGGTTTTCATATATATATATATATATATATATATATATATAGGGTTTTTGCTATGTCAACCTAATTTTAAAGAGGTAACCAAAATATTTAATACATATGCTACATTTTATGATGTAACGCATGTGTTACTTAATCCGGACCTTTCATTTTGAAAGGTACACATCTGTTACTTTTTTGAAAAATTAACACGTGTTACTATTTCAAATAGATGCATAGATTGAAACGGAAAGGTCTATATTAAGTTTTTTGATTAACTCTTTAAGTTTAGGTTCACTTAACACACATCTTTTATCACTTAACACATGTCTCCTATCATTTAACACATGTCTCCTATATATATATATATAGGAGATTGTGTTAAGTGAGTCTAATTTTAAAGAGTTAACAAAAAAAATCAATCTGGAGCTCCATCATTCAATTCGGGCCTCCATGTTAAGATATACAGTTCTTTTGAAAAAAAAAACACATGTGTTACATATTAAAATAGAGGACCCGGATTGAGTAACGCATTTGTTAGATAATAATATGGAGAATCCATGTTGAGTGCAAAGGGAAAGGGAAGAAAAAATGAATGAGAAAGTCGTCACGCTAGGAGGAGGATGTAGGTTAAGGAAGGCTCTACAAGATGTTAAATATTGAAACAGAAAGGTGAAAGGCCTTTTTAAGAAATAATGACTTAATGAGAGGAAATAAGTTAATGTTGCAGTACACGACACATATGATGACATGTTAATTCTTTAAAGGGAGCAACAGTCACAGTTCAGAAAGATAAAATCTAGTTCCTGAAAACAAACAGGCGAAATGTGTATAAAAAGGGTTCCAGTAACCAGTTAGAGGTTTTTGTGGTAGTGACAGAGTGTTGTGCGGGTTATCTCGGGATCATACCGTTCATTTCAGTTGAAGCATGTAGAGATACAATTCGGTTCTATGGCAGTTCTCGCCGTGACGTATAGGTTGAAGCTTGGAGGGGAACTTCAACGTGCCTTCAAGCTAACTAATGAGAAGACGGTGGTAAATAGGAGGAGCATAGAGTTCTATGGATAGATTACAAAAGTACAATTAAGAGCTACATGGGTATTAGAAGAATGTATTACCATTGGGCTTGGTGGCCCAATGGTAGAGGATTTGTCTCTAAGAGCACCATTATAGGAAGGTTATGGGTTCGAATCCAAACAAGTGTAAATATTTAAAATGAAATTTAGGAATACAATAGTCTTCCGTTCAAAAAAAAAAAAATGTATTCAAGGTCTCAAAGTGGGTGATTGGTGGAGTGCCTAGACCTTTGGGCCAGAAATATATGGCATAAATTGGGTGGAAAGAGGGGAGAGGCAGCCAACCATAGTCATTAAGCTTCCTTTTTTGTAAACATTAGCTTTTTTCTCAATTTATATAATCATATACTGTATGTTAGTTATCTCTAACACCTCATAAGAAGTACCCTAATTCCATCGTAAACATTTGTCAGTTTAGACCGAACTACCTTAAACTATCGTTTTATTTAGTGTTTTCGTGTGTGAATCTTTGCACACATAATAGTGGCAATATTAAGTATTACAATATGCCTATATATATAGATGATCAAATATAAGCCTAATATGTTTCTTAAAGTAAAGAATTTCAGTAATTCCAAAATAGTAAAAGATAATAGTTTATATAAATCTGATAAGTTTGGAGCGTTTTATGTCATAGTCATCGTAAGAGGGTGTTGCTCTCTAGGTTAAAGGTTGGAGTTTTGTCTAACGTAAAAATTGTTAGTTGAAAAAATAAATGATTCAAGGCAAGTTAGAAGCACATCTCTGACTCCATCGCTATTACATTCTTTATTACTAGTTTGCTTCAGAAAAAATCCAACAAAGGGGTGAGCCACGTCACCATCATTTTTTGCCACGTCATTCGGTATAATCTCACGGATGTTGACTACCACGTGTACCTCGGCCGTTTGCCAACTACATGACAAAATCCGGCTGCCACGTCGGATCTGTACAGCCTTGAGTCGCCGTCGTATTTAATCCGGTTGGTCCTTGACACGTGGGTATGGTCCCATCCGATTTTCTTGTCTCTGAACACGTTTCTTGTCTTCATTTTTGTGTTTTATGTCTATTTACTTTTAGCTCCCTAATAGTTCAATGCATTTACACAAATACACCTGACTTTTCTTAATTTGGTTCAATTAATTTGACCAACATGATTTTATATAAGCATAATATTTATGACTTACGGTAGTCATTTTCGCTTATCA
The DNA here is from genome assembly GCA_009936405.2 of Stevia rebaudiana. Lineage (NCBI taxonomy): Eukaryota > Viridiplantae > Streptophyta > Magnoliopsida > Asterales > Asteraceae > Stevia > Stevia rebaudiana. Next base: position 2,373,036 of record WOUH02000031.1, on the reverse strand, counting down.
ACTTCATGAATCATGATTGCCGTCAGTTTCACAAACATAGCCTTGAGAAAATAACTAATGTTTATACATGTCAGCGTATGAAGACAAATTGTTCATGTAATTCACGTTTCATCATGTGTTGGTTAGTACAATAGTACCAAAATTCTAATCACAGTGAACATTTGTTGGTTAGTGCCTTATCGTTAATTTAGCATTTGAGACTTTATTTATGTTTATCTACAAATAAAAACTTAACCCTTTGCGTTTATCATGCATTATCAAGATTGATCGCTTTACTCAAAGACCAGACAGATTTCATCTCCTCGGGGAGATTTTTACAAAACTAAAGTGGGTTAGTGTGAAGAGTAGAACTCAATCAGGATTGTGTTTATAAGATCTAACAAACGTCTCACAAATACACGATCTAAAACAAGGATAGAAAATATCACGGTCCGGAATAAAATGCAATTCAACAAATCACTAAGGTTTTAGATCTTTCGAAAAGCCTACCTAAATAAAGGTACTCAATTTTAAACACAAGTTAATAGATCCTAAACATGAGGAGTCTCATGGTGGGTGTGTGCTACAAGTTTCATAGGTGTACATATACATTTTAATCAAGTAAACTTAGTGTGTAAAATAGATTGCTCTTTGCAATTGACTATATAATAGAGTAGTAGTACGTGATGTGCCTTTGAATTGTTAACCCTTCGGTTCTATTTGGGTTGCGTGTTGCCTCTCATCGCTCGGACCATGGGTCGGGTTATGTGTCCGGCTCATGGTTCTAGTTATTGTTCGGATCATAGGTCAGGTCATGCTTCAGGTTGTGGGTCGGGTGGGTCGTGGGTCAACTCATGGTTCGGGGCATGGGTCTCTTCATAGGTCGAGTTATGTGTTCAACCATGGCCGGGTCGAGTCATGGTAATGTCATGCTTTGGGTCGTGGATCGCTTCATCTGTTGGTTAATGGTTCGGGTCATGGGTCAAGCCATGATTTGAATCATGTGTCGGGTTGTGGTTCGAGTCATGAGTTGGTTTATGATTCGAGTCATAGGTTATTCATGGTTTGGATCATTATATTGGTCGGGTAATAGGTCGAGTACTCATGGCTCCAGTCATGGTTTCGATCATGGATTGGTTAATGGGTCGAGTCACATGTTGGATAATTGATTGAATCATTCCTTCAAGAAAAGGAATTAAAATACAAACATTCATGCCTCAAGGAAAGAAAATAATTAAAAAAAGAGTAATTATATTACTTATGTAATGTTACATTCTACTCCTAAGTGTAACCATAAATTTTCTTTTTCATTCCAACGTATAGCTAATTATATTCCTGACTTCATTTATACATTACTTACATTAAAAAACTTATATCTATGGGGAGCATATTTTTATCACGAATCGGTGAGTGTAGAAACATGTATATACTTTAACTAGCTTAAGACCGTGTATTAAACGGGATTACATAATTAACACTTAAAACTTTATCATTGAATCATTGCATATATATTGTTGGGTCATAAAATGGTTGTGCATTCCAGATCCTTTCGATGGTTATTGATCCTCACGATGATGTCTATCCTCTAGGTGGTGATGGTCCCGGTAATCGCAACAATGGGCTCTCGATGGTTGTTAGTGTTTAGTATTGTTTGTGGGCTTTTGATTGTATCGGTGGTATATAAACCGAATAGTAATCATTAGGTCATTAGACGTTGATAATTATTATTCTTGTTAACGTGAACCGAAGCTTTGTACCAGTCGATCCTTTAGAGGTCGAGTGCAATACAATCGTGAATCATTCTTCATCTTATTCGTATCATTCGTGTTTAGTTCTTGTTATGTTTGTTTAGATTCCGCCTAAACAAACTGTTTATATCGATATCACGCTGTTAGTATTGGATTATATATATATATATATTAAGCTAAAATTATTTATTAGAAACAATTTTAAATATAAATTCATTAAATTTAGTTGATAATTATACAAATTAAAGAAACATCAAATTTAAAACTTAAATAGAGTAGGTGCGGTTTTTCTCTTTGATATTTCCAAAACTTAAACTATTTTAATCCATCCCTAATAGTTTTCGTCCCTAACGTTTCAATTCTTAACAGTTTTCTTCATTTAACCTTTAACATAAAACTTTAACAGAAAACTGTTAAAACTTGAAACGTTTGGGACGAAAACTGTTAAGACTTAAAACAACAGGGATGAAAAAATTTAAGACTTGAAACATTATGAATGAAAATTGATAAGACTTGAAACGTTAGAAACCGTTTGTGTTAACTAGGGGTGTGCAAGAACCCGAAAAACCCAACTCGAATCCGAAAAACCCAAAAAGTCCAACCTGATATAATCGAACCCAAACCTAACCCGATGGGTTTGGGTTGAGTTTCTTAAACCCGACGGGTATGGGTTTAAGTTTTCTAAAACCCGAAAAACCTAAAAAACCCAAATATACTTATATAGTATATTATTATAGATATATATATTATTATAAATATAAACTATTTATAATAATATAATTAAGTCCTTAAAACATATTACTATATATTAAAACATATCATATATTTATATGACATGTTTTATTAAGTGCTTATGTTATCAAATTAAAAACACTAATACAAATACAAATATCTTTTTATAAAGTTGTCACCCAAAGTAAAAAACATTCAACGACCCTATAAATGAAGATGAAGATTGAAATGAAAGAATGTATAAAGATGAATATTGAATGATGCACTTGTTTTTAAAATGTTCTTTTATACTTCCAAAACTAGTTTCAAAACTTGTTTTTTGTTATGCGCTAGAAATATATATTTTTTTAGTTTGATTGTTTTGAAATTGTTTTTGATCTTTTGGATCGTTTGAATCGATACACTTATTTGAGTTATTTCGATATATATATATATCTATATGTTATTTTCAAAGGTATAAAACCCAAACCCAAAATCCCAAACCCGAAAAACCAAACCCAAATAGGTTTAAAAATTCTAAAACTTGAAGTTTGGGTTTGAGTTTGGTTTAGCCAAAACCCGAACCAACCCGACCCATGCACACCCCTACTATTAACGGTAGACTGAAACTGTTAAGTACTGCAAACTTAACGGATAAAAAGTGGAGTTTATTTTTTCAAATATATAAGATAAATACTTAATTAGATAATAACAAATTTACATACGTGTTCGGTATGTAAAATCTATTTAACAGAAAACAAGGGTAAAATAATGCTCTTCAATCTTCATACGTGTTCGGTATGTAAAATCTAAAAAGACTAAGGGGGTATTCCGTCCAATTTATAAAGTTGATGGGAGTGTGTACAAAGTTAAAACAAAGGTAAACAGGCAAACAAACAAGGGTAAAATAACAAAAGTGATTTTAGGACAATTGTCATATCGATCTGGTCTTTTTGTGTTGTGATCGATGAGGGGTCTTGAAAAGAAATGATGGATGAAAGAATGGCGCTATTCAGTTTATATCTCCAACCGCTACAACTACCCTCCCTGCTAATAAATGTCATGCAACCCAATTTACTGACGTCGTGTCGATAGGATCATATGTATCTAAGGATATTGGCATTATAAATATTATATGAAGTGATCGGATCATATGTATCTATTGAAACTCTCATTATAAATATTATATGTGAAGTCATGTACGAAAATTTACTCACGAGAAATTAATCGACTCGAAACTATACATTTATCGAGAATAGTAATATTGCCAAATTAACGATTGCAATGCTAGAGATGAACTCCCTAGTCACAGACTCAAAGATAACATTAGGTTTTTTTGACGTTTAATCTTTTGTGAAATAGAATGAGATTGTGTATATATGCTACCTAAATGAAGAAAGAGAGTTAGGTTTCTTCTATGATTTGAATCTAAGTGGAGAAAGTCCTCTCTATCTCTTTCTTGTGGGTCTCGTCACCGTCAAGGCCGGTCCCGAGAACCCAAAAAGATTTGTGGGCCTAGGACGAGTGAAAAAAATAGGCTCCTAAAAAGCAAACTCAATAGTTTATATATGAAAGATGAATAATACGATAATTATTGTTATAATAATATATGTGGTAATTTAACTTTATTTTGAGACGTATTGTGATATGTCGCACCATATAACTTAACTAGATGGCCATTGTTAAATTACTAATGAGCAAAAGGTCAATTGTGTTTAAAATATTATGTCTTTTGTAAACTTAAATCATTGAGCTTATTTTAAATTTTTAGTTAGGTCTATGTTTCAGTGAGTCCAAACTAACTCAATAGACTTTTATATAAAAAAAATTATACATATAAAAAAACACAGTTTTTTATAAAAATTATGGGCCCTTTAAATCTGTGGGCCCTGGGCGGTCGCCCACCTCGCCCTCCCTTCCGAATCGGCCCTGGTCACTGTTGTAACTAAAAATAAATTATTTTTTTTGCTTTTAGTTGTAATTAGGGGATTTTAAATGCACATTAAACTGTTTAATAATATTCAATTGTTTATTTAAGAGAAAACATCATACAAATATAATCAATTTTTAGGTTTTTCAATTAATTAAGTTAATAATACGTTTTTGTTCAAATAAGGTCATTTATACTTTATTATGTCATAATTAGGATACTCTACTTTAAAAAATTGTTTTAATCATATACCTTTTACCTACAAAATTATTCATTTTTATATTTATTATTTTTAATTCACATAATCAACCATTATAATTTTTTTATAAATGTAAAAAAATTAGATTTCAAATGACATGATAACATAATGTTGGTAAAATGTATAGGATTGTTACAATTATTTAAAGTAAAGTGACATAATTAAAACAGAAAAATGTATGTGTGATTTAATTAGAACAAAAAAACTATGACTAGTTTAATTGTAACGAAACTAAAAATTAATTACATTTTTATAAAGTAACAGGAGTTCAAAAAATTTGTGAACGGCACACGAGCTTAGATTTCGTCAATACATTAGCAATGTTTAATAACTTAATTTGTAGTATTAAGAAGGTTAGAAATTTGGATATTTCAAGTCATTCAAATTACCAAACCCAATTTTGCACCAACTCAATTTGAGTGCAAAATAGTGGGATTAAAAGCCAATGACAATACTTTACAAACATCATGGCCGGTTGCTTTTTTCTAAACGGCCACCTCATTATATTAGAAGAAAACCAACAAAGTTAGCTAAATGGGTCCCCATTAAATGTAATATTTTTGTTTGGCAGGCAGAGATGAACCGGGTCGCAACGATTGATGCGTTGGTTAGAAGAGGTGTTGATATCAACGAGGTCCAGTGTGCTTGGTGCAATGAGGCTGAAGAATCAGTTACCCATCTCTTTACGGCGTGCGAATTTTCGGCTAGAATTTGGCAGAAGATTGGTTCGTGGTGTCGCCTCCAGAGCTTCTTCGCTTTTTCCATTAAAGATCTTTTGGAAATGCATAATTACAGCGGCCGCAGAGACACAGAAAAGTCGGCTATTCATGGCATTATTATGGTTGCATGTTGGTGTTTGTGGAAGGCTAGGAACGATCTAAGATTCGATGGGATCCAATCTAACGAGAACGACATTTTCAGTAATATCAGATCCCTTAGTTTTCTGTGGTTCAAAAATAGATCCAAGCATAAATTTGTAAATTGGGTAGAGTGGTGTAAATTTGTGTTGATGTAATTCTTTTGGTTGTTTGTCTTTTCCTCCCGGTTTTCGGGTTGGGCGTTTCTAATGAAGTTTTCTTTTAAAAAAAAAAAGCTAGTTCCTCATGAATGTGAAACACTGATATAGAAAACAATTAATATTACTGTTGGATATCAAGAACAGATGATCACGAATTCATATTTGCTATGCACACAATCATAATCAACAACATGAGATCAAATGTTTGGAATTTGGTCTGCAAGACAAAAGTCAAAGCAGACCTTTTTGTATTACGAAATTGATCTACAAATATTTACAATTGTGCGCCTATTTCTATGCTATGAGTCGGTTATACAAGGAGTTGTACCCATGTGTTTGGTTAACAGAAAACCGTCATTAACCGCTAAATAGAGGCCTTTGACTTTTGTCATGTTTGACTTTTGTCATGTTTGACTTTTGTCATGTTTGATTTTCGTATTTCTGCCTTATGACTGTTCTTAATAAAATACATAATAAATTTAATCCTAAGTCTAGATTACAATCTAATATACATTATCATATTCAAAAGACTGAAATCTCGCCAATTTTCTCATGTCAACGATGGAAACTTCTCGCGATTTTTAACCCAACGAAACTAAAAAATCTTAATCTCCACCAACAACTTGTTGAGGGAGATGGGCTTCTTGTCAAAAAGACTTTCGTTACGGGATTTCCATATGCACCATAAAGATTAAAATCATTGAATGTACAACTTTCTTTCATCCAAGAGTATCGCAGACCGGTTTTCATATGTTAACCAGGTCTCGAATACTGAAGGCAAGCAAAGAAGGAATTCTACACCATCTCGATATGACTTCGGTTTGACCCATTGTATCTAAACTTGTTTAAGATCTGTTCACCCATTTATGACCTATAATTGATTTATTTCTTTTTTCAAGTGTCATTTCAAGCACATCAATCTGAACATAGATATCTATATCAGCTTAACTTCGTTTTAAAGACATTAACTAGTTGTTAGGGTAGTTCAAATTGCCCGAAACTCGAAACTCACTCGATAGTCACTTGAAAAATTCTTGGAATACGCCCATTTGCGTTTTGCTCTGTTGAAAAGCGCTTGGTTCAGTTCGATTCAGTTTGTAAACGAACCAAGCGCAAAAAAAGATATAGTCGCTTGTTGCTCGCTCGGTCAACTCGATTTGCCACACACACACGCACGCATGCTCACGTGCATGCACACGCCAGCGTGCTTACACACGTACACGCGCGCACACAGACATATGTAACTTGCACTAGTACTTATAAGATTTTTAAGGTGGTTCAGACCGTCTTAAAAAATATCGCCTCAAAATATAAATTATTTTATTAGGCGGTGAAAAAAACCACCCCATAAAAGGCTTATTAGTATTTTTATATGTAATTAGTGTTGTGATTTTATATGAGGTGGTCTTATTCACCACCTTATAAAATACTTTATTTTTTGATACGATATTTTTTAAGGTGATCTGAACCGCCTTAAGAATCTTATATGTACTAGAGTTGTGAGCTTGATATTTGTATATCGTATAATCACCATAGGTAAATATTGTGTAAAAACATGAGACACACGTATTATATGTTGTTTATGTTTTATATTTATAATCTTATAAATAAATATTTCGAAAAAGACTTAAAAAAATTACTTGGTTAGTAATTAATAGTTTTTTCAGTTTTCTCAAATTTTGTGGTTTTTATTTGAATCTTTCGCGCTACATCTATACGTGTGTGTATATATACAAATAATTGTATATAATTTTTATTATAGTAGGCTAGAGAAAGGTTCATTGGGGAATTATAAAATAAGAGGAAAATAAGAAACACTTGTGAGTCGCTTGAATTCTTTTTTTTATTGGATTTTTTTTGTACCATTAAGAGTATTTAGGTTATTTTGTAAAAGAGCTAAGAGCATTAGTGTCTAATGATTATTGGATAAACATTGTTAGAAATTGAAAACGTGGATGAATAGAAGTCTTAAATGAATCTAAATTGGACGAAACTTCGTACAAGTATTACGTTTTACTCCGCAACTAACACTCCTATCTCCACTTTCCTTTTTTGTTTTCCGGCGTTTGAAATTGGGACGACAGCAGCTTAAAAGAGGTTTGGATCAGAAATATCATTGAATTTCAGCAAGGTTGAAAGTGCTATACGTTTGGTTCAGTTTATAAACAAATTAAGTACGTATAGGGTAAACTCGATTCCTCTCGTAAACAATCCTAGTTGTGAAGCTCTAATACATGACAACACGTACAAACTACCACAGGGACTCATTTGTACTTATCATCAGTGGTGAAGCTTGACTAAAAACATTTAGCGGCCGAGAACTTTTTTGAAAAATTATTATAGGCTAGACTATATACGTAAAAAATTTCGAACAAAAATCCTAAATTTTACATTATGAATAAAAAAACGGAATTAAGCTCCGCCTATGCTTATCATATCCCCTCCCCCACGGCTAACCTTTTTTTATGCTATTATTTAATATATCCTTGTGTCTTTTAATTAGTTTTTGTTTGCTAAAAAGTAAATTTTATTAAATTTCTTTAAAAAATGGAAAAAAAAAAAAAGTGTTTATAAAACTAAAAAAACAACAACAATTTTATAATCAGAAAGAATATTTTAAAAAAATAAAAGATAAAATTTTCTTAAAAAAAGAAATTTATACAAATAATAATTAAGTGAAGAAACAACAAAAAATATAAAAATTGCAAAAAGATTTAAAAAAAAAAGGTTAAATTGTAATACGAAATTTGAAAGATAGAATAAGAAAGTAAAAATGATGAGTGTTTTGTTCATTTGCGTGTTTAGCTTGTCGATATTCTTTATTAATATGAAGGATTTTGGTCCGATGACTAGCTAGACCAAATATTTGTTTATGTGTTTATGAGGGCGGGCCTTGGAGCAACTGGTAAGGTTGCTGCTTTGTGACCTTGAGGTCATGGGTTCAAGCCGTGGGAAACA
>WOUH02000031.1:2350032-2364333 GCA_009936405.2 Stevia rebaudiana | reverse complement strand
GAATCGGTTTTAATCCGAGAAATTCGGGCTTGTTATCACTGTAATTTGTTGGGGTTAGGTTCGCAACAGGTTTGAGATTGATTTGGGTTCGTTTTGGAGTGGGAAACGACGAGTTGTTGATGAAATCGGAGGGTGGCCGGAAAAGATGGCGATTTGGCCGGGATTCTTGAGGTCGACGGGCTGTTTTAGGAGTTTTGGAAATTGTCAAGTTTAGTCCCTCACAGTTTCATTAATTGAAGTTTGATCACCATGTTGGTTTTGAATTGTTTTAAGGTTTTTATTTTCATAATTTGGCCACCAAAACCCTTTATTTTGTTATTCAAGTTTAATAAGTTTATAAGTTTTACAAATTTATTTATATAACTTAAGTTGATATGTAATTAAGGATTTATTAAACTTATAAGTCATTTACAAGTCTTTTAATGTATTTATTTTATAAAACTTATTTAATTTATAAAAGATTATTTCTATAAAGTGTCGTTTAATTCTTTATAATAAATTTAAACGAATTTGGATTAAGTTACGAGTTAAGTAAAATCTGAATTTTGACGGATGTCACAGGAAAACCTTTGCCGACAACATGTTGTCGGGAAATGTCTCCGCCTTGTTATCTGGAAAAATCATGTTTGTTGTAGTGATATGCACACGAGTGAAATCATAAATTATGTCATGCACTCTAGAAGTGAAATCCTAGTTGAATGGTTTGAACAAATAAAATCTAGTATTTTAATCTAGACATACAAACAATGAAACATAAATCTTTAAATCAATGTGAATGAATTTATAATATTGTTACATGTTTAATTATTTGATGACGTACATTATGAGATATATATTTAAGCATCATGTCTTAATATATATTATTTCTAAAAGGGGACACTAGATTGAATAAGAAGTCATAAATCGAACCAAGAGTATCACCAATTCTATCTGCAAAGATACATAAAAAGTTAGACGATCAAATAAATGGAAATCAAACAGGGAAACATTATTAAGATTGAAATAGACGGACCTAAGATAGAGTTCACATTAGGATTGTCATGATAATAATCGTATCGAAATCTCGAGCTCACGAAAGCTCTAAAAGGCCATAAGGTGATTAACTGTTCAAGACCGCGATTCATGTTGATATTGTTTTCAAAATCTTGTCTTGAGAAATTGGTGTCTTCGTAACGTGTTTGTTCATCGTTGTTTGAGAGGCCTTGTATCTTATATCGACATACCGGGCAGGTATCATGAACGCTTAACCATGGAATGATACAATCAGAGTGATAGAAATGTTTACAAGGTAGCTCCTTTACCTCTTCCGCAACCGCAAACTCATCTTTGCAAACGGGGCAATGAGAGTCATTAGCCAAATGAGATAGAGTTATGCTCACAAGTGGCAAAGCATCAATGACCGAAATTGGTGTTTGTGGCGGTCCTGGTCTCTCTTCCTCGTTGAGAACATTATTAGTTTCAATACGCGTGTGTTGATGATCATTAAGAGATCCAACACCTAAAAGTGTTGGTTGAGATCCTGTAACTCGAAATATAAAATTGGAATCCAGATCTTGTTCGGTTTCAGTATTAATATTAAGGCCAAATGGTCTAATAAATTGTGGTTGTGACCCTGGTAGTTCAAATAAATAGGTCAAGTTCTCTAATAGTTGTGAGGCTAAAGAAGGTTCTATGTTTGCAATGTTAGATACGAACCTATGTCCTTGCATGTCAGGCTCATCGGGAACGATACCTAAACATTGCGGGCAAACATTATGAGGTAGGTTATTTGAGTTGGTTCTAAATGTTCTTTGACAACGTCGACACCAGTAGTAATGATAAGTTCTCGTCCTTTGGCTCCCGTTGACGCTTACTCGACCACGAGGTAGCAACGACATAACTTAAAGGAGAATAGATCAAACTGAAGAATTGTGTGGGGAAAGATGTGAAAATATGAGAGATGTGTTTGTAGGGTGTGTTTTAAGAGAACAAAATTATGAGGGATGACTTCAATACGTTGCAAAGTTCATGGATTCTTAACTTGTGATGGTTTTCTCTTGCCTAATGTGGATGTTATGTGGCCTTCTCAATAAGGTTAAGTATGTTTGAGGAAGTCAAACTTGTTTCTTGGCAAATAATATTACTCATATTTGAAATGTTTACAAATAAATTTAAATTTGATTAAGAGTAAATTGTCAAATTTGTTTATGTGGTTTGGGGCTTTTGCCATTGTCATCCAAAAAAGTTTCTTTTGCATCTGAGCCCCTGACGTGTGTTATATATTATCATTTTACATTAACCCCATCCAATTTTAATGTTAAAATTTGAGGCAAATGTGACCTTTTTCAAATTCGATAAATAATAAAGTTATTGTTATTATCGACAGAGAACTTAAACCAAAATAATACAAAATCATAATTGTTATTTCTGGAGATTGACAATGAAAACCAGTAAAATGTTGAAAGAAATTAGTTACTAGACAAACAAAACAATTCTAAGAACGTATGATCTGAAATTAAACTAATAAACATGTCGATTACGACCTGATTATTGTAATGAATTCTCGTAGTTTTCTGATGGATCTAGTTTTACTACAACCATTAATTGAAAAACTAGTACGAAGCGAAGAATAAGATTATGGTTTTAATGAAGAAGAAGATTCACGTGCTTTTGTTCGAGAAATCATATATAAAAAGCGATATAAATAAATACGCAAAAGGTCACATTTGCTCTTAATTTCAATATTAAAATTGGAGGGAGTTGGTATATTTGATGAAAATGATAAAGATAATTGTACTTGGCTATGTGTTCCAAATTAAATATCTTTTTGACTGCTGATTTGATGATGAAAGCATAAAAGGATATGGGATTGATGATGATGATGATGATGATGATGAACTGAAAATGGTAAAATGTAAACTTAATAATGAAATGACAAGAATACCTCCTCTATTAAAGAAATAGAAAAACCAGGAACTCGAATTATAAAAAAATATTTTTAATAAAAATAGCACGTGACACCAAAATCACAATAGCATCGTCTCTAGACTCTAATTTCGTCCGATGATTTACAGGCACCAGACATAATAATAACTCATCGGAATCTCGTATCTTCACGATCGATTAACCATGGCCGGAGGGAGTAACAAGAAAAAGTTTAATAAATCAAAGTCTCGAAAGCCTACCAAACCATCGTTATTTGTGGAGGGTGGTTTATTATCCGATTGGTCTCCGATCACCACTTCGCCCCATTCCAGAGGCATATTATTATTTATCTAATACATTGATTGGCCTCAATTTTTGGGATGCAATTTGATTTAATGTTTGATATTATGCAGGAAAGAGTACTAATTCGAAAAGCGCAGGGCATAAATTCAATGATTCGAGGAAAAAATCTGCACTTAGATATGAAATTGGCAGTACTTCTGGTGGTAAATCGAAAGCTTCTGGTTCTGCTTCGAGGATGATTGAATCTCGAAAGCTGAAAAAGAATGCGTTTGCTTACAAATATCCTCAGGTGATGATTCTTTCAACATTAGGGTTTTTTTTTCAATTTTTAATTTCATCTCATTATAAGGAAATCAGTAGACTTTGGGGGTTTAGGTCAAATGCTTGATCTTTGATTACAATGTATATGAACATAAGGGTAGTTAAGTTTTGATTTTCAAAAATCAATGATATGACTCGATCAAAGTGTGCATATATGACGTGCATCGTTGAATTTTGTTATCATTTTGTGTTTTTGATGGAGGTTCTGTTTAAATGGCTATAAATGATTCTCACCCAATGTGTTCAAGTTAAATATCTTTTTGACTGGTGATTTGATGATGAACACATAAAAGGATATGGGATTGATGATGATGATGATGAAGTGTTTATATTTTTACCATTATTGTTAAGTATCACTTAATTGTATTTGGCTTTAGCTTTCATAAATAACTATTTTAATTTTAGAAATACTAAAAATTGTACCTTTAATCAATACATATTTGGTGATTTGACCAACTTGAAGATTTGCAGGTGAGTCCATCTGTAGATGAAGATGGTGATGAACTTAACAAATTCAGTGAATCTAATCCTATTGTTTTGGTTGATTCAAAAGAATCAAAGATTATTGCTTTCATGGATCAGGGTCCAGTTACGGATTCAGAAACTATCAATTATAATTATAGTTATGATTATGGTGCGAGTTTTGAGGTGGATGATAGTTCTCATATAGGACTAGGGTTTCATGTTGAATCAGAAGAAAACCCTAGTATTGTTGTAGCAACCCCAGTTACTGAAAAGATAGAATATTCCCGTTTTAATTCCTCATCCTCACACGAAATGGAAACGGATTTGATGGATGACGATGATGATGATAATGATGATAATGATGATGATGATGATGATGACAATGCCACATCGTCTCAAGTTACAAATTCAGGATTCTTATCGATTGGTGGCATGAAATTGTACACCCAAGATATACCATATGATGATGATGGTAATAATGATGATGATGATGATGATAATGATGATGATGATGATGATGATGATGATGATGATGATGATGAAAGCTTAGACTCTGAAGATTCCTGTAATTCATCTGACAGTGATGGTGCGTATAACACCGATTCTGAAATAGATGATGAGATTGCAAGAGATTACTTTGAAGGGATTGGTGGGAGTCGCAAAGTTGCAAATGTTGATCAATTAATCGGACAAATTCTTGACAGCTCAGATGATGAAGAAGATGATATTAATAATGTTGGGCGTTTTAGTGAAATGTTAAAGGGGGTAAGTGGGATCGCACTTCAAGATACATCAAGAAAATATGTCATGAAAAAACCGCGCTCAAAGAACAAAAACCAAGCAAAATATAGCAAATTTGAAGATGCTACAAATGATTGGTCTGCCATTGATGACCTTATGGTTGTAAAGAATTCAAGATCTTTGTATGGAAAAAAGAAACATGTTGCAAAGCTTCCTCAATCTTGGCCATCAAAAGCTGAAAAGAGCAAAAATTTCCAAAGATTTTCAGGTAAATAAATATATATCCAATGTTGTAAAAAAATTTACGTGCTAGTTGGGCAGTGGAAATTTTTTTTAAATATGTTATTATTCGAAGTTATATATATAGACATATTTTGACCGATTCTGACAAACTCTGACCATTTTTTGCCGACATTGACCAATATTTACCACCTATGGATATTATGACTGATTAGGTGAAATCGCGACGGTAGACGACTGATTACTGATTAGTTCCGATTTTTACAACAATGTATAATATATCAAATAGTTATGGTATACACTTTTTTAACCTTTGTGATATAAATAGTGAGATTTAAGCAAGCATTGACTGATAAACATACTATAGTCCATACAATCTATCCTTTTAGCCATTGTTTTTATATTAATATAACCTTTATGATGATTTTGGTTTTTAATAAAAGTGATGATTAGATATTTAATCGTGGCATTTCAGGTGAGAAAAAGAAACAACGCAAAGACACGATTGTTTTAAAGCGTAAGGATCAAATGATAAGTCGTGGTGTTGATCTTGAGAAAATAAATTTTGTAAGCATAAATTAATTGTCACATCCTTGTAATATATAATATTAATTGCTTATTAAGTTAAAATTGTGTTACCTTCAACTGAAAAAAATGTTATTGATATTAAATGCAGAAACTAGAACAGATGGTGAAGAACAGAGGTGACATGATGTCGTTTCAACTTAAACATTCTCGTGAATGTTCAGAGGTTCCAGAATTAGTGTTTCATCATTTTTTTAAAAAGAATAAAACATTTTTTGTATTTTGGATTTATTAACATGCCATATAATTAACTGAAGTTTTTTTAGGTTCAAAGGCTAGCAGCAATTTACCATTTACATAGTGGTAGTCAAGGTTCAGGCAGAAAAAGGTGATGCATATATTTGTATTTTCCGCTTTTTCTTTTATTTTATTTTTTAAGAAAAAGGTGATTCATATATTAATTTTGCGACGGTAAACGACTCTGTACTGATCAGTCAGCAAACAAATTTTGTTCAGTTTTACCTTTTTTAATATTTAGTGCCATATTTATGATTACAAAAACAATATTCTTACAATAATAATTTGATAAAAATATCTAGGAGGTTATATACTTGTATGGTTGAATTCCTTATATTTTTACGTTTGACCCGTTTGACATTAAACACAACCTGAATTGACCCGTTTATAAGTAAAATCGCGTCTGTAATCTTTACCTTTTTTTATTCTACTTTTCAGGTTCGTAACAGTGACACGAACGCGACGCACTTGTATGCCTTCATCAAATGACAGAATTCGCCTCGAAAAGGTAAACACCATTTTTTGTTAACTTTTATAAAAGTCGCATCCATAGTTACATTTTGGCTGTAAATTTTTTAATTTTTTATCAGCTGTTGAGAATCAATGATGAAGCTAATGATATGTCAATAAACAAGACACCCTTAAACAAAATCAAGAAAACTGGTTTAAATCCATTGGACCCAAAATCCACCAAAAGCAATGAATCAATCAAGAAAAAAAGAAGAGATAATGACAAAACGGGTTCATATGCTGCACAACCCGTTTCATTCATCTCAAGCGGTAACATGGTGTCTGAACCCGAAACGACCACCACGGTTGACCACCAGACCTCAACCAACAACAAACCGGTTGCTAACTCATCAACCTATGGACCCTATGGTGCGTTTGAGATGCACACAACGGGTTTCGGTTCAAGAATGATGGCAAAAATGGGGTTTGTTGATGGAGGCGGGTTGGGTAAAGATGGTAGAGGAATATCTGAACCGATTGAAGCAATCCAACGGCCCAAATCACTCGGATTAGGTGCAAAGATTCTTGATAAATCAGAGGCAGTTAACGCAACCCCACCATTACAAAAACCAAACAGGTTGGTTGGACAAGGTGCAAGGGGTAGTGAAAGTAAGGGTAAATCTGGAAATGTGCAATTTGGTTCGTTTGAAAAACATACGAAAGGGTTCGGGTCTAAAATGATGGCGAAAATGGGGTTCGTTGAAGGAATGGGTCTTGGTCGAGACTCGCAAGGCATAGTTCAACCTTTGGTCGCAAGTAGGCTCCCTAAGTCAAGAGGTTTGGGTGCCAAAGGGTAGTTTTGTCATTTGCACTTAATATAAGTACTATATTAATATCAAGAATATTACTCATTACTTGGATGTTGTGTTTTAGTTTTTAGCTGAAATTGTTAATTATGAACAGTATTGAACTCGTTTATTAATTATGGTTATCTCATGAAAGGATCCAACTGGTGACCCCTGGTTCTTGATATAGTTTGCATTCATTTCTCATTTTGTTGTTTTCTCATGTTAATATGCATGTTATAGATAATGTGTTTTTGTTTTCAATTCTAGTAAAAGAATATATTATTTTTAGAGTATATGCATATCATAACTTAACAAATATTAGGCTTGCTTAAATTTTGTAAGTTACACTTTTTTACAACTTTGCTGGCTATAAGATGTTATGTTAAGTTTTAAGAGAGAAATTTTACCCAAAAAAAAAAAAGGAGAAACAAAAAATTATGTTTTTCCAGAATTAATTATTTAGAAAATTACAGGTCTAGTATTTTGCACATGATGATCATCATACTAGTATACTATTATACTTGCAATATTAAAATAATAATACTGAAAAAATGGATAAGAGAAACCCTTCAGCTCCAGTCTTTTGGCTAGTTGATGTCCATATATTCACCAGTAATCCTACACCAGCAAAATCCAGTTTAAACTAAATTCAAAACTATAATGCAGTTCACAAGAATTTTAAAAATAAATATGATTTTTAGGGTGATCAATCTCAAGATTAGATTCTTTTCGCCACGAAAGTAGCTAGTTGTACTTTTATAGTCTTGTCAAGACTAGATTATTTTGATTTGGTCATGTATATACTTTTACCCTCCCAAACCCTTACATTTTTTATTAAGTTTAATATTTATGGAAAAATGCATGATACACAAAATAAAATGCTTCAGATATAAAAGCTATATAGGAGGTATATTGCATGTGTATTGTATTTTCAACATTAATCAAGTTACAATAGAAACACAAGATGACCATTATTTCCTCCAAGTAACATAATTTAATAAAATAGAATATTAATAATATTTCTAAAAAACTAAGAAAATTAGAAGCAACATACCGATTATACTCCAAAAACGCATCACCTATTGTTCCTGAGACCTTATTTCGTACCTTTCGCACGCAAACCTAAAAAAATATTGGAAATAAAGAACAAACAACTGTCATTCTGTTATACAAAAAGAAAATTGTAAAAAAAATGATTAAAAATTTATAAGTCATAATAGCACACCTGCACTAGGTCCATTGCACCTGCTTCTGGATCCCTATTTCTATGAATAACAATTCCATTATCACATTTATTTATAAAATGCGCACTTCCACTAATGTCATATAAATTAGGAGGTTTTCCATTCCATTGCTGCAACTGTTGAACATATTTCAAACTTTGAGTCCAATAAATAACTACTGTGTCATATTTTAAAAAATTATATGGTGATCTGTTTGTTTATATAAAATGATTTAGAAAGTCTTATGCATTATAAATTAATAAATAATTAAATAAATAAAGCATGATGCTGATGCTAACCTGTCTTGGGTGTGCTACAAACCAAACATGACATGAATGATGTTGAGCAAATCGCTTGATGCTGGTCAACATATGACTTACATACTCTGTCTCCGTTCTGCATATATCATATTTAAATAAATAAATAAATTGAGGTCAGAAAATATAAATATTAATATTAATATACTCACTGGTTGGAAGGTCGTTGGTGATCAAGCTCGTTGTACGGATCAATCACGAGCCCGTTCACACCGTATCTAAGAACTGCAGCTTTTGCAAGATCAAGCACCCATTTCACACTTGGTAGACAATCATTCTCACACCTATTTTTGTTCATTTAACAAAACAACAATAATAAGAATAATAATAAATAAAATTAAAATAAAAAAAAACTCACCGTATGAGATGAAAAGTATCAGTCAACCATTGTTTTCCAACCTCCAAATCCTCTAAGCTCATTCTTTCAACACTTTTTCCGTACCTGGGTATATCAGACTTATTATTATTATTATTATTATTATTATTATTATTATTATTATTATTATTATTTATATTAAAAGGAGAAAATTCTGATTAGACAAAAAGGTCGAAACTAACCTCACGTCAAAAAACGGTCTCTGCAGGTGCTTTTCTAGAAGCTTCCTTGCGTGTTCTCTAACCTAAACGTAGACAAACATAAAACCACCACTTATAACTTATCACAATTTCTGTTATAAATTAAAATTTTGTATTTGAAAAACAATTATAAAAACATACATTATTCTCCATGGAGCAAAGTGCAAATTTCCAACCAACACTATGATTAAGATTACATAACAACGCGTCAATCCACTCGCTTTTTCCTGAATTGGGTACTCCAGTGACTACAGTCAACTCTCCAGGAACAACCTAAAACATGAAACATATATCTATAATAAACTGTTAAAATGTAATGTTAAATATAATTATTATAACAAGTAAGCATACGTTATATAAAGGGTCCAAAGCTTTCCATCCAGTTGAAATTCCAAGCTCAGAACCAAGGGTTTGATGATAATAAGCATCAATTTCAGTTACGTAATCTCTAAAGTTGAGTAAACCTTTAATAGGATACAATTCAGAAGACTCGATAACTTCCCTCAATACAGCGGGGCCCATAAACATCAGAACCTCATTAGCATCTTTAAACCGCTCATGTTCGTTTTTATTTGGCCATGTTACGCGCCAACACCTGTTTAAATAAAATGGTAATAATAATATAATTATTTCTAAAACTTGAGGGGTAATATAGTAAATTACTACCGCTAACAAGTAATGTCAGGTCAACCTTTCTCTTCCAAGGCGGCGTGCGAGTTCTTCAGCTAAGGCTTGACCAGGCGGGTCGCCATCGGTGGCAAGTATTATGCGGGACGCCTACAACATACCAATAGTGTTAAATATTCATCATCATCATCGTTTGTAAATAAATAAATAAACATTATTAAAATAATAGAGTTAAATATACCATTATATTTAATAATAGTGTTAAATATTATTAAAATAAACAAACATTACAATAATATGCCATTATATTTGTAAATAAACTGTTTGTATGAATTCTAAAAAGAACACTTTGGGTGACTTTTGACCAATTTGACTTATTTCCTTATTATTATTATTATTAGTTGCATATTTATCTGAACCAATCGTTTGAGATTAAAAAATAAAATTAGTAATAATAATAATAATAATAGAAAATTATAAGTATCTAAACATACATACCTTTTCTAGATACTCCTTGCAGTTCCATAAGTATTGGTATTTTACATCCTATATTCATAAATAAATATAAAAATAAAAAAACTTCATTAAGCATGGTCACAAGGATATTCTAGTATATAAACAGAGTTCGCAACCATAACCGTTTAACAAATGAGACAAATATTGGCAAGAAAAAATTTATAAGACAAATACAATTTTTTTTCATTTTTCTATCACTTTATTCCTGTAAATATATCAATTATAAAAAATGAATTAACCTTTTGTTGCGATGGTAAATCCTTAGCTGAAACTTGTGAAGGCGCACCATCAGGTACACTCACACAGTTCCTAAAGCCTGCTTCTTCCATTGCAAGTTTGTCCATTTCACCCTCAACCTGTTATGTTAACAATATAAAAATTAAAAAAATTACTTAATTACCCTTATTATAACCATCATCAATTAACAAGATGAAAAAAATATTACAATGATCACATCACTTGCTCCTTCAATATCATCAACTCCATATAATATTTTTTCAGTATCACTTTCCTGCAGATCGTTTGTCAAAACACCATACCATAAGTTTTTTTTTATTATCACACAAATATTGATGAGAAAGAGAGAGAGAGAACCTGCCAGAATTTCTTTGCAAGATTTCGGTACTTGCAACTAACAAGTTGCCCCTTTCGTTTATAAGTAAATGCAATAACAATCTGTCAACACAATATTATTTCAATCAGATTAAAACTTTGCACACATACACATAAAAGTGTAATCTGATGTATATAGTGGGTTGGGTAATGGGTCAAAACGGGCAGATTTTTAATGAAAGTTGAATGACAACGAGTGGTAACGAAAAGCATTACGTTTAAAAAAGGGAACACAAAGCTTAAATTTTAAAGAAAACGCATACGCAAATATGCTTGTGTTTGAAATTGGATTAAAGACATAAAAAAAATACCCAACACTGTAGAAACCAATATTCCTTTTTAAATATATATAATATGGTATTATGGTGTTAGATATGGTTCAGAAAAGTTAATAATACCTGATTTTCATATTGTCTTTGCATGACAGAGTTTCTCCGTAACGTTTCTTCAGATATCATTCTTTCAGCAAAATATTCACATAACTGAACAAATATTATCAGATAATATCAAACAGGGTAATTAGATTTGTGTTTTGGATCTGATTATCTCACAGTTCTAACTTGAAATCAGTTTTATATGCCTTTGATACACAGATTGTGTTGTAAAATATCTATCAAATAATCTTTTAACATCCCCAAATAATAAGATAAGTTAGCAGGAGAAAAACTTACATCACCACACAATGGTTCTAATTTTAATTCCTGAGCTGTGATTTCCCTGATGGTTTTCACTTTAGGGTTGACAATATTCATCCGGTTGTAACTTGACTTAACATTAGCAGAAGCCTGCAACATCACATAACGATTCAAAAATGCTCAAATAAAAGGAAAAAAACTTTTAAAATAAATAAATAAATAAAAAGTTGTTACACGTGTAGTGCCTCTCCATCCACATTTGGCTCTAAAACAAATCCAAACAGCTGAATTGCTACAACGTTTTCAAAAAAAAATTAATAAATAAATTAGATATAATAACAAAGTAATGGTAACAAAATAAGGCAACTTACCCATCTTCAGCAATAAAGAGAGAGAGTGACTTTTCCCCAGAGTCACCGCCTTTACACTATTGGAGTAAAAATAACATTTTAGATTTTATCCATTTTTCAAGATTAAAAAAACAAAAACACTTAATAAAAATCTGAGTAACCTAAAGAGACGCGCATGTTTGGGACTTTGGGTAACCTATGTTTTGTTTCTAGGGGGTGTTTGGGTACATTATCAATCTGATATTGTGACATGAAGCTGTAAGAATCACTTTTTAGTGTTTGGACAGATTTATTGGTGAAATAATACTAGCTACAAGTCTACAACAGACTGATTATTCAAGGAAGAACAAATATTACTTATTTACCCCTCCTTTTCTTTATATCAAATACTTTTCACCTGGACTTTTATTCTTAATAATAACATTCAGAAATTATATATGAATTTTATATGAATACTTTTTTTATAAAGTTGTAAATAGATTATATGAATTATGAAAAACATTTTTAGTTGATAGGAAAAAGATTTTCATAATTTGATATAACATATAAACAAATAAACACTACATAAGCATGTTTATTTGTAATTCTATCTTACATAATTCAAAATTACAGTTTAAAAGTGTTGTGAATTTTGAATAATTGTGCATACCATGGGGCAAATCAACCCATATCTCTGCCCGGGCTGGTAACGCCCGCGGGTTATTATTCCAATCTCCTCCAATTTTGATTTAAGTTGCTTCAGTTGTGGTATATCAACTATTTTATCATCTTCTTTCGCCAAATAATCTTCAGAAACTATAACAAAAGAAGATACCACAATTATTCACAATCCAAATGAAAAAAATAAATAAAAGCTTTCGTTACATACACAATATATGTAATACTCCTCAAGGTGTGACATGTATGTGACAACACAAAGTCCAGTAAATTGATGTCAATGCACCAATGATCTCATTCATGATTCAACAAACAATAATTGATGATGTGTCTGAACTCTGAAGTATGTAAAGCATGATTCTTGAAGTGTAATACAAGGTAATCAAACCAAAAGAAACACTCGACATTGATTGTGTAACATACACAAGTTTGAAGTTAAAAGTTTCTCTTACCTCAACAGTAAAGTAAACTTTAGGTTTGTTAGAAAACTATACATAATATATTCTAAAATCCCCCTATCACAAATGAGCAGAATAAGAAATTCAGACATGAAATTAATACTTGTAGGAGAAGCGTTAAATGATTGGTGAAAACTATTAGCAACTGTCGCAGGAAATTTGTAGTGATTCCAGAACATTTTGACATGAATTTGAGATTAAATCTAACATTGGGAAGAACATACTGATAAATGCAGGATTAGTGAAAGATTACCTGGTCTGGGGATGCTGGCATGAGTAGAGAACGATAAATCAGAGGGTTTAAGAGATAAAGGAAGCAAATTAGGGTATGAATTTGAGGGGAAAGCAAATGAAATGAATTTGTGGTTGGAATAAGTAAGAGAAGAAGGTGTGGGTTTGAAGTTGATGAGGAACTTGGAGGCCATAACAGCGTTGGAGATGACGAGAAGCTTTTGATGCCGGCGAAGCATGTCGTCACTGTAATTGAGCAGCGTTCATTGAAGTTTGAGGAACTTCAATGGCGGAAAAGGGTTTTCAGAGGCTTTTGCGAAAGCCGCTGATGATAAAAGCAATTTATTTAATGAAATCAATGCTTGCCGATTAAAAAAATATAATAATAACAAATTAATAAAGTTTAAACCATTTTTTTTTTTTCACAGCGTTGTTTCACGTACCATATGCGTTGTCTGAACCGGGTCCACCGCGCGTACCATATACGTTGTCTGAGCCGGGTCCACCGCACAGCGGTGAAACAGACACTCCCCTGATGCGCGGGAACCCTGTGAAATAGGTAAACCCTTGCCCCCCATCAGAATCAATCCCGGGATAAATCTCAAGTTGGCACTTTATCTGGTGTTCATTTAAACTGCCCCAAGTGAGATTCGAACGCATAACCTCCACATTGGAAGGTGAGGCTCTTACCACTTGAGACAAGTGATGAACTGATGATGACGTGAAAATAATGAGGTTGCATGTGGAAAGAATGAACAAAAGCCGAAGGTCGACCACTTCCACCCCTTCCCTCCAGTCTCTGTCGAGCAACAATAGCCGTCGTTCTTCACTCTTCTGGTCAAATTCCGGCACCCTTAAGTAAGTAATGGGCATATTCCAACAGTTAGGTGGAGAGAGAGGCTCGACCATATAAAACAAGAGAGGAACCTGTTGTCACACCCTGCCGGTGGCGGAAACACCGGCGTGACCTCATGATTGTTCAATAGCTCAATGGTTACTAATAAT
>WOUH02000031.1:2330535-2341454 GCA_009936405.2 Stevia rebaudiana | reverse complement strand
TGAATACATGATTAATTGATCATTTGATTCAATGTTTAGTGTTTTTGGTGAAATTCATTTATATATTTTTGGTTGATTTTGATAGGAAAAAGGAAAAACATAAGGATTATTTCAAAAGAAAGCATGTTGACCCGAACGGACCCGAACTGTTGACCCGAACCGTTGAGTCAAAACGTAGCGTTAGGGGAAAAAAAACTTACCCATAAACTCGCCCATGCCTTGGTTTTTCCCAATATTCGCCACTGGTTATGACCCATCTTGTGTTGAATATAAGGTTTTGTATTCTAAACAGCTTTTTTAAATCCAGGAATGTATTTTTCTTCCTTCTTTTTTAAATCTAGGAATGTATTTTTCTTCGTGTTGCACCTTTTTTTAGTTTTACAATGGTTTTCATAATCTTCGGTGTTTTTTTATATAATTTTTGTTAGTCGTTTCTGAAACTATGTGGGTAACTTAAACAAATGACTTAAAAAACCCACTTAATGAAAACCTTCAAGCTCCATCCATGAATTATAAAAACTTAAAAACAGTGAGCCAAACCGTTGGTGATAATTTTTTATAATAAAAAACGAAAACGGAACCGTTGGAATTGAAACCAAACCGTTACTTTGGTTTCACAGTTTTACTTCCTATTAGCTAATTAATTGGGGTAAATTTATCAAATAGTCTACATTATGTTTGCTTATTGGTTACTGAAGATTAATGAAGTATAAAAATAAGACTAATTGAATTTAGTGCTTGTTCCGTAAAAAAATTAAGTTCTTAAGTAGAAATGAACATGTAAAGGTGTTATTTCATTTGAATCACATATGTTATTTCAAAACTCAAAAGTAAGAATCACATTATATTTAAAAGAAAAAAAACCCTAAAATTGGAGTCTTGAAATCTATCCGATTGTTGAAAGGTTAGTTACGAAGTTGCAGGAGCGGAGGTAGGAGATGAGGTACGGATATAAACCAATATTGGCCATATAATCCGGAAAGAGCCTAAAAAAGTGTAGTATTAAATTCACAAAAATAAATAAAAGCACAATATATTATGGTTCTGGTATGGTTTTCAAGGACCTATTTTGGGTAAAAGTTGTAAATCAAATCGTTCACTGTGATTTTACAATTTTGAAACCTACTAGCCAAAATATTAAAGAAAAAAACAACCATTAAATCAAATCTATGACCTTTTGAACGATTTTACTGTTTTAAATCAAACCACGAACACTATATTTCTAATAGCTTTCAAATGCATAATAAAATATGATTATGTTATGATTGGATTAGTAAAGTGTTGTTGATTTTTATTTTTAGGACCGACCCAGACTTGCACATATTTCATTTTTTAAGACGAATTAAACCAGCCCATATTTCATATTTTTAAGTCCGACCCAGATTTGTTCATTAATCAATTGGGATCTTAAATAATATTCACTTCGAACCAATTAGTTTATCATCCCTAGACACAAACTCTGTCTCATCTAGTCCCAAATTTCGTAAATCTTCTTTCGCTCTATCGTAATACAAACCCTAGAAATCAATTCATCCAAGCAAGCAAGCACAATCAACAATGTCAGGCAACTTACCTCATGAAATCGAAGTGGAAATCATCAATAGGCTTCCTGTCAAGTCATTGATTAAATTCCGATCCGTCTGTAAATCATGGAAAACTCTGATCGACAGCTCTGATTTTATCGCTAGTTATTGCCGCCAACACGCACAGCCGCATCTACTTGTAAGGGATGGTTTTAAGCGATAATACGTTTCAATTGTTGATGATGATACATTCCCCCAACACAAAGTTTCAGTCTTTATTCCCTTATTGGTTCAGATGCTTAAAGGTTTTAGAATAATCGGTAGCTCTCACGGCTTGTTTTGTTTGTATGGTGATTATCCAAACAGTCGTGTGGGTTGCATGTCTGGGTCAGGTAGAGCTGTTATTTGGAATCCTTCAATAAGAAAAACGGTTGATGTTGTTGTGCCTAATGTGACAAATGGTCTTCTATTTCGAACCGTTCTAGGTTTTGGTGTTTGTTGTGATACCAATGACCCTAAGATTGTCAAAATTACACATACTACTAGCTGGTGTAATATGGAAAGTATAAGTTTCATCCCTTGGAAAGTTGGGGTTTTTACGTTAAGCACACGTGCTTGGAGAAGTCCATATAACAATCTCCCTCGTAAATCAATTGTATTTGAGTGGATGCAAGTAGTTGTAGATGGGTTTCTTTATTGGCTTGCGAGATACAGGATAACCATGGATGGTAGATGTAAGTTTTTTAGTTTGATTGTTTCGTTTGATATAAGCACCGAAGAATTCAAAGAAGTAAACCTCCCTGATAGTTTAGCAAACAAGGTTGGTTTTGATTTATCCATCTTTACAATAAGGAACTCTCTTGTTGTGCTTGAACATAGTGTAGATGCTCGCGAGCCAGTTTTAGTTGTATGGATGATGGAAGATGGTGTTCTAAATTGTTTTACAAAGCTCTTCTATGTAAGAGATTACTCATCGACATTAAGTGGATTTAGATACAATGGTGAACCTATATATGAAATTTTAAAACATGAGTATGGGGTTTACCAACTTATGGTTTACAAGCCCCACTCAAAACGGATCGAAAATCTTGGGATTGACGGATCAAGTTATTTTTTTACTCTGTATCCATATATGGAAACACTACTTTTGCTTGATCAACCAAATCTTACCGTTTATAATGAAATGCAAACCCTCAAGATTTGAAGATGATTGGTTTCAGTATCTGATATTTGGTTATTAAGTTATCCACTAGTTTTACTTTCGCTTGAAATAAAATCTTCAAGAATTTAGGCGTGTAAGATAGAAATGAAAGAACATATGTTTGCTAATTGCTAATGTTTATTATGCATTTATGATTTATCTTTTGTTCTAGATAAAGCTTACTATTCTTGCTAATTATCACTTATTGCAAATCTCCCATTGTGCATGATCTTCCTTCATTCATGATGAATTAAAAATTTCCCAAATTAACAAACTGCAACATTTGTCATTCATCTCCATCTACTTTTCAACATGGACTCGCTTGATATATAATTCACTCACTTCCTTGATGATAAATATAGGTTCTATTCAGAACCATCTATGTGGTTTTTTAGTAACATGGTACCAGATTGTGTGTACTGGATCACTTTGCAAAATCGTGCGTACCAGATCCGACAGGGGTATGTGATCTGGACGCGCAATCTGGTACGCTGATCGCAGGTCTTCCAATTGAATAAGTACAAACATGTAAAAAACACAAAATCATGCGTACCAGATCGAATTTCCCCAGATCACGTGTACCAGGTCCAACCAATAGCCATTGTTCCTCATCAAGACTCTTATCCACACTGCTCATCTCCTACATTGCACTTCCAAAAAAATCAGGGGAAAACATACACTTCTTGGTAAGTCTGCCACTTGAGAAAAATTCTGGATCAGAATACTTAAATGTGCTTTTAATTAGCATACTAACATAGATTAATGACATTATTCAAGACAATCTAAAGTCTGCCAGATAGGTATCTAACACATATCATATAGCTAGTGATCTTAAAGATGTTGAATCCGTAATTTAAATTTTAAACACACTACCTATTCTGATCAAATATAGATAAAAAAAAAATGTAGGATTTCCGAGTCACAGTGAGAGGTGAATTAAAGCAACAATTTCAGATTGCGAGTCATTAAATATAAGGGCTTTGTAGGAGAAAATAGGAAGTACAACAATAAACACAAGCAGAACAGAAATAAGAGAAGAAAAAATACAGAAACAGGACAGAGAAAGAACCTAGAGAGAAATTTCACACTTTTATCATTCAATCCATCTTTTAAATACCAAAAATTTCTAACTTAATAAGTTAAAATTATTAAATAAGCTTTAATATACAATTTCTCCCTAAAACTTACCAATCAAGCATGCGTGGTCATGATCATGATCATGATCATTAGGGGCTCTTAGGTCTTCTGCTTTATGTATTGCAACTTTAACCATCAAATAGAGTTGTTCTGTTTGATGCTTCATGGAAAAAACAATAAATAAACTCATTATTATGCATAGAAACGTTGATGCAGTATAACGACAAACATCATTTTGAAAGGGATGATAAATTACCACCATGAAAGTTGTCAAGCTCTCGAACGTGTTCTTCCACATTAACGGGAACATCACTCGAACGAATCCAATCTTGATAACATATTAATGCTTGTATAGTTTCAGGGGTTAAAGATGTTCCAAATGAGTCAAGCACTCTTCCTTTGGTAATGAAGGAAGATTCGCACGCAACTGTTGAAATAGGAATAGCTAAAACATCACGAGCAACAAATGACAATGTAGGAAAAGTTGTGCTTCTCCTCTTCCACCATTCCAGAACAGAAAAATCTTCACTTTGAAAATATTCATTATCCTCCTCAATCTCTTCGGACAAATATCTATCCAACTCCAACATAGGATCATTAGTTACACTTGATCCCGCATTTCTTCTTTTCACCTCGGCCAAGTTCTTCTCTCTAAGCATTTTAGTGACGTCATTACTATTACCAAACAAACCCATAGCATGAAAGTTTTGGCCAAGGGAAGTACTTGACTGATGAGATGAAGATGGTATGTTCCTCGAATGTTCATCATAGTGAATTCTTATATAATCATTAAATAGGTCATATAATGCACTCTTACACAATGCAGAGATCTTCCTTCCATCATCATCACCATACATACTACAAAGAGTAACCTCAAGATATACAAATTTTGTTCTTGGATCAAACATAGAAGCGAGGAACACCAACAAGTTGAACTTGTCAATTTCACCCCAATATTTTGCAAGCTTACTCTTCATTCTTGATGACATACTCCTAAGTGTATGATCTTCATTTAAAGAGCATTCCTTTAGAACACTATGAATGCAACTAATAGAATCCAAAAAAGTGTTTGCGGTAGTGTACTTCGTGCCTGAAACTTCTAAAGTAAATTGATGGTAATGTTGAAGGAAACCTACAAATTTTTTAACATTCTCCCAATCAAAACAACTTGGCATCGGAGGCCTCTCTCCAATGTCACCCTTGTACACAAAATCCTGCATTGCTAACCTATAAAACGCGGGTTCATGTATTATTGCTACACTCAACATCAAATAAGTAGAGTTCCATCGAGTTGGATCATCTAAGCACAATGACTTTTGGCATTCAACTTTTTCCAACTCGGCCAACTCTTTGAATTTCTTCAAAGTTGTTGGTGATTGTGTTACATACCTCACTACTTCCCTAACACTGTCCACTGAACCATTCATTTCCTTGATCATATCATGAACAACTAAATTCGTGACACGTGTCATACATCTAACATGAGTCCACTTTCCTTTTAGAACACTAAGATTCAATTTACAGTTTCTTTTCATATATTGGATGGCGGTATCATTACTACTTGCATTGTCAACGGTAATAGTGAAAATATTTTCTAAACCCCAATCAACCAAACACGCCTCAACAACTCTTCCAATGTCACTTCCTCTAAGACTTAGAATAGGACAAAAGTTGATCACTTTCTTTTGCAACCTCCAGTTATTATCAATGAAGTGAACAGTGAGACACAAATAATTGATTCTTTGCAAGGTAGTCCAAGTGTTAATCGTCAAGCAAACCCTAACAATCGACTGCTTTAGTGAAGCCTTAAGTTTTTCCTTTTCATTAAGAAAAAACTCATAAAAATCACTTATTATTGTACTTGTAGATGGAATTGAAAGGGAAGGTTGGCATAATTCCATGCATCGTCTAAATCCTTCATTTTCCACAAATTTAAATGGTAGTTTATCTGTTATTATCATTTCAATTATGGCTTTCTTTGCAACTTCTTGATTAAATCTCCAAGCAGATAAACCAACTTCGGTCTTTCGTGTTTCTTCATCTTTTGTAGCCAAATTTGTCCGAGTTTGAGATTGATTGGAAGGATTATAGGCACAACTTTTCATATGAACAATCAACATCGATGTTCCAAAAGGCAATGCACAATAATTACACCTACACTTTTTTTTGCCATCATTGTCAACAAACTTCGTGAAATGATCCCATACAACTGACCTCTTAATGATCCTTGCACTAGAACTTGTGTATTCCATTTTCATGCTCTGGATCTCATCTCCTTGAGAAACCTCACTAAGAAACTACAAAGATGAACAAATATATAAATATATATTCGATTAGTGTCGTTATAGGATATGAAACTCACTTCGCTTTGTAAAGCAGATGCAGCACTTGTACGTTTAGCTGGATCAATTGAAAGAAGGACATCCAGTAGTGACAATGATGAAGGAGACAAATCTTTAAATGTCTCTGCTAAGCATCTTTTGAGCGGAAGATTGGGCTTGTATAAAGTTTCCAAAGGTAATTTGTATTTTTGCCAATATTCTTCAGGAGGCGACCCACATAATGTGTAGATCTTCTGTATCTGCTCTGCCTATGACAATTGAAGCATCTTTCGGTCAAGAATTAAATAATTCCACAGTTATTGGAAACTTTTAACACACAAACATCACTTCATCAAATATTTTCCATATTCATGCTCCCATCACAGAAAATGCAAATGTAGTTCAAAAATTTGTGATTGTGTTGCATAAATGGTCCGTGTGGTTTGATTAAATTGAAGGTTAGGTGCCCAACATTGAGAAATCTATTCATTTTCGAGACGGTTTCACAAATGGTCTTGATTTCTATGCTTTTGGTAATGATAAAACTCAAAATAAATCCAGGACTTTCGAAAATATAATAAAGAAATAGAGGTTGAATCCGCTAAAACACGATTTTGCCTAAAAACAATAGGAACAATTTCGGCCTTTCATTTGCTTAATCAATGGTTAAGATTCAAGTGAATTCAAATGCAAGTGAAAAAAAGAATGAAAATGGTAATGGTGGAAACCCACTTTTTTGACTTTTTAAATTTTCCCCCACCTTCTTTTAAACAATCATAACATTTTTATACGACATTATATTTTTACAAAAATTGCACCATAAAAAGGAACATTTTTTTCTCTTTAATTTGAGTACCATAGTGATATACTTTTTTAAAACTTAAAAAAAAATCTAGTACAAATTAAATATAGTACGAACTAATCTAGTACAAAAAATCTAGTTTATTTTTTATTTTTTTTAAAGATGGCAAAGGAAAAAAATATATAATTCAATAAATGAATACATGTATATCTAGTTGTTTTAAGAATACAGTATATGTATATCTAGTTGTTTTGAAAATACAGTACATGTACATTTAGTTGTTTTGAGAATACAGTACATGTAATGTTTTGAAAATACAATACATGTGTAGATCTGGTAGTTTTGATAATACAGTACATGTATCTTGTTTTTTGATATAGTACATGTAAATTAAGTTGTTTTGCAAATACAGTACATGTATATAAAGTTTTTTGTACTAGACTCTTTTGTACTATATATCACCGTACTAGATTTTTTTAAGTTTAAAAAAAGTATATCACAATGGTACTCAAATTAAAGAGGCAAAAACGCTTGTTTTTATGGTGAAAATTTTATAAAAAATTAATATCCCATGAAAAAGTTATTAAAGTTTAAGGAAAGTGGGGGAAAAGTTAAAAAAACTCAACAAATGGGTTTTTACATGAATGGTCTTTCCCTTGTTTTTAACCCTAAACAAATGGATCCCAAGATTTGTTCCTATTATTTTTAGGGAAGATCTCTCTAAAGAAATAATGGTATAAATATTTGCCTGGTATCAATTTGCAAACCAGCGAACAATAATTTAATGTTGGCTTTCATTTTTCAAAGTAAGTGGACCCGTGAGTTTTTGTATTGGTTTTCAATATGGTGGATCCAATGTAATAAAAGATGTATGTGGGCCAAGAAACTTGTTACTATTGATATGCTTCATACTTAGAGATGCACAAACTGGTTAATCAGTCGGCTAACCGATCAAGAGAAACCAACCGAACCAGTTAACCAATCTAATTATTAATATTTTTATTAGTAGACCGGTTTTTTTGTGCATGTATACTTCTACTAGGTGCAACAGTTGTGATGAATGATGATGAGAAATTTATCCCAACACGATGTGTGGCCAATTTAAAACATTGTTAATATCATGTACGTACGTCCAGCTAAACAACCGAGTTAATTACCACTGTGTGACCAGCCATGATAGGGCCCTTAGCCAATAGCCCCGCCAAAATGCAACCCGCACTCCAAAGGTCCACACCTACACCATATTCAGTAGCTCCTAACAAAAGCTCAGGAGCACGATACCAATAAGTAGCCACACGATTGGTCATTGGCTGATCATGAATAAGGTCAAAGAATGAAGCAGAACCAAAATCAGCAATCTTAAGAACCCCATCATTGCTCACAAGAAGATCTGATCCCTTCAAATCACGATGCAACACTTGATGATCATGGCAATACTTCAGACCAATGAAAAGCTGACGCATGTACTGCTTAACCTACCATAATAAAAAGTAGTTCACTAGTGAACCTAATGATGTGTCAAAATTAAATTTAACAAGTGCATTCTCAATTAAACCGACCTGAGGCTCTGTAAACTGCATAGCAGTATCCGCGGAGAGTGCAGCCAAATCATAATCCATATATTCGAAAACCAGGTACAAAGTTTCCGACATCCTTGATGTAACAATACCTTCCAATTTAATGACATTGGGATGATCTAATCGACGCAGAATTGCAATCTCCATGGCCATCTCTTTCACACTCTCTGGATCAGAAGTATCACACTGGATTTTCTTCAACGCGACGACCTTTCCTGTTTGGATATCTTTACCTCTATACACCTCACTATAACTTCCTTCTCCAATCTGATCACAAAATTCAAATTACTAAATGATTAATATAATGAAATTCGACGAAAACATGGAAATTAATTTATCAGCAATACTTGCTTTGCCAAGATTTTGGAATGTATCACCCCTAAGAGGTAACCACCCCCTGAGTGCCTCTCCGGAAACAGCAGCAAGCCAAGATGGCCAACCAACTGCAACTAGCTCCCCAAGAATATTAGCAGGTGGATTACTATTCCAAGGATTTGGCATACCATTGTTATTGTCTACACAAAATGAACATAATAAGATACGCGCTATTTTAACATAGGACTAGTTGAAAGGTTTAGATGGAAAATTTTTAAATTATCCCTTGTGATGGTTGGAAGGAAGATCATATGCATAACATTCAATTGACGTAAAAGTTGATAATTTATTATGAGTTCATAAACCTCAAAACAAAAACAAGTACAAATTGGGTACATGTACAACACATACCAAAAGAGGTAAGATTATGTAGAAGTTTGACTTACTAGAGTTCTCATCGGCGGAAAACAAATACTTCTGCAACTTCCTACCAAATGTAATTATACCCTTTTCTGGAATCAAATCATCACTCTTCTCGTGTAATGCCAGTATAGACTCAAGCCTATGCACAACGTCAGCCATATTAAAACGTAGCTTTGGACGACTATGCAAACAACCATCCACTATTTTTACATAATCATTCAAGCATTTAAATGAAATTTTCTCTTTTAAATCCGGATCAATGATTTTCTTTACTTTGCCTCCTCTCAAAAAGTCTTGCGCCCATCCAACCAACCCCCAATCTTCCTCATCGAGACTTTTATCAACTGCTCGTTTTCTGCATAGCACTTCTAAGAGAATCACTCCAAACGAAAACACGTCAGACTTTCTAGTTAGTCTGCCAGTGTAGAAGTATTCGGGGTCAAAATACCCAAATGTGCCTTTGATGAGGGTATTGACATAAGTCAATGACTTATCTATTGGGTGTATCTTCGACAACCCAAAGTCAGAAATTTTAGCCACCCACTTGTTATCTAGCAAGATATTTGAACTTTTAACGTCACGGTGTATGACCCCTTGGTTAGTGCCAGTCCCAGTGTGAAGGTAGTGTAATGCACGTGCAACACCTATACATATCTTGAGCCTTTGTGAAAAAGATAAAGGAGTATGAAGCTTATGCAGATGATCTGAAAGTGTTCCGTTGGGCATATATTCGTAAACTAGGATCATCTCTTTGTTATCATTGCAATAACCAATTAAAGACACCAGATTACAATGTCGCAACATAGATAGCATCTCAACTTCAGCCCAAAACTCGGTGGCCCCTTGAGCGGAATCGAAATCGAGCCGTTTAATGGCCACAACAGTTTTTGTTCCCATTTTCATTGTGCCTTTGTATACCTTTCCAAATCCACCTTCCCCGATGAGCAATCTTTCGCTAAAATCTTGGGTGGCTGATTGAATCTCAGATAATGGAAAGCGGGGACAAACTAGTCCAGTTGGAAAAAATGACACTGTCTCTTCTTTACTAGATCCGGTTAACATAATTTGGGAGAGTGTTTCACGGTTTGTGAGGTCTTATGAACTGCTCATGTATTGGATAATCATCAAGATGAATTTCCTAAAATTTACGATTAATTGTTGAGGGATTAGTAACTATTGACTGAGATAAAGTGTTGGCGCTACGAATCGAAACGTACCTGTTGTTATGATCAGAAACACCACCGGAAAATGAAGCTGGCTTTCAATTGCTATAGTAGTACACTTTTCTTCTGTCATTATAAATATGTGGATATATTTTCAACCCATTTTGTTATACCTAATCCGGATAAGGACAAGCAAATTAGAAAGCGTCTTATTTTATCTTTTTCTTTTTTCTATGAAATTTCTTAACGTTTTCCATTAAATGACTATAATATGTCTAAAATACACATATTTAAACAGAAAAAACACCTTAACCTTTGACTGATTTAAGGGCAGAGGGAGTCGTCCCGGTATTCCCCACTTTTCCCCGTTTCCACATCAGCGCCACGTCAGCTTCCCCATTTTTCCCCATTTCAGTGGCAACCGTCCCACTTTTCCCCACTTTCCTCAATTTTCCAC
>WOUH02000031.1:2309200-2321716 GCA_009936405.2 Stevia rebaudiana | reverse complement strand
TGTATCCTGGGAACAGACGACGAATCTGTTTAAGGAAATTGTGTCAAACACAAGCCCGGTTTATCGTTTCTTTACTCGTTTGCTTTTCTTCTTGATTCCTATTGCAGATTTACTAACATATTTGACCAAGTATAGGGTTATGATAATGATGATGAGACTTTATTCTGATTGAGTTTTTGAGTGGATTTTCTTAATTGTAATAATAAGTGAGTTCATCTATATCTTGTGTTTTTATTTTACCGATCATACAGTTTGAGTTCGAAATTCTTAAATAGAAAATCTTTTTGTAGCCTACGTGGAGCTCATTTAACTAAACTTCGGCATGTAACATGCTTGTATAAATCTCTTTTTAATTGAAATCTTGATAAGAGAAATTTGAAGTTGAATCAATTAAATTCTAACACATTGAGCTTTGCTTAGTTCAGTTAGAGTTTTGATTTTCTATAATATCAATAGAAATTACTCGCATAAAACTTATAAGAAGATGACCGATAAAATTAAGTATTAGTTATTAACTTATTTTTCTTGGGGTCATTGATTGAGATGGCTAATCAACTTGTCAAAACATCTCTATTCATCAATTGAAGATATACATAGACTATACATAACACCAATTCACAAAGAAAATGATGAAGAAGAAACAATAAATCGAATATTAACAAACCAAAAACCATCATATTTGCATCGATCGCGAAAGGGGAGCGAATCGCGTAGAGAAGCTACGTGGCAACAAATCATCATCTTCATGATCATCTCCATCGTTAAAATTAAGAGCATAACTTTGCGGATCATACCCAAATGTCGCATTAGACCTCGTCTTCGGCCTCTTACTAAACTTTCTAATGAAGTTTTTCCACTTAGGTCCTGCAACTAATTCCGAATATTCCCTTACACTCTTAGCTCGTTTCATGAACCAAGTTTCGTGGTTGATTGGATCTTGGGATTGTGGCGGGTACAAGAACCCCTCGGTTTCACCGTCGTGGTGGTGGTCAAAGCAGCAAAAGAGGCGGAAACAACCGCCTCCGTTATGGTAGATATCTGAGTCTTCTTGATCATGCTCCGGGATTATCGGTGTGATGTACGGAACGTTCAAAGCTTGTAGTTCTTGTTGTTTGGCCATTGAGTTTGGATACGAGGGAAGAATGTGTGTATGTGTGTTTTATATTGTGTAAATGCGTGTGGATTTTGTGTGTTGAACGATAGGATCAGGAGAGGGCAAAATGGTAAATTGGTAATGAATATGGGGGTTATTATGGGAAAATGAGGGAGAAAAGTCAAAATTGGGGGGAAGTATGAAGGTCAAAGGAAAATAGGAAATACTCGAGAAAGTGAAGTTGGATATTTCCAGAAATAATACATGATATATGATAAATTAGATATATCACATCAAGTTTTTGTGGTGGTTAAGTGAATTAGTAAGCTTACATGCTTCTAGACACATGATAATTTGTTTATTTTTGGATTCTAGAATACTTATCTTCACACGTAAACAAGGATCTTTAATAAATGTTTACAAAATCGGATTGAATTGGAATTGATTGTTACGTTGGTTCGTTGATTGGATATGACCAGCTTAATTTTTTCTGAACTCGAATGACATCATAAATATTTTAATTTATGCATATTATATAATCAAATGGTTCTAGAACAACTGATTAAATAAATTCTCTAATTCGCACACATAGTTCAAGAACAATTGTTCAATAATAATCAAGTGATATGAAACTCGATTACAAGTGTTTAAATATAAAATAATTCTAAACTAGATAAAAAACTAAACAAGATAAAAATTAGAAGTCAAACAAATAAATAAAAATAAACTAGAGTTCAAATAAATAGATAATCGGGTTCTTAGATGCAACGAACTTGGAGACTGGCCATTTTTGTTTGAGCTTCGTAACTGGATTGGATCGGGATGCTCCTGCATCATAATTTATATGTGTAGAATATATATTTTCTTTAACGGCATAATATATACTTAATATGTTTAGATTATTTTCAAATTTAATAACCAAAACATATACAAGTTCAAAGTGTTAACATTAGCATCTAGGGGCGGCTCAATTGATATGAGACCCCAAACAAACAAAAACCCGGGGCCTTTTTATAGTCTTGTTATATTACTTTTTTCTTATGTCCGGGTTTCAAACCAGTAAGTATATGAGTATATCCAAAAAATTTATCTTTAGCATAGTAGAAAAATTGAGTTCTTATATATTTTTTTGCTCTTTATGATGCTCAAGATTCGCACTTTCAGATTCGGTTTGATATTCAAATGTACTTTTTATAAGCTATATCACATAATACACAATGTTAAATGGTTTGACAATTACACAAGTCCAAAACAGATTATAAAGTGGCATAGTAAAGAATATAACAACAACGAGGATACTAAAAGTCTAAGTTATAAAACATATTACTACCAAACAACATATTAATCAAGTAACAGATTACATAATAGCAAATCAAGTGATGGCATGAAATAATTAATAGAAGTACAGAGAACTAACAACTACCCTTGACTTTTCGAATTCAATGCTAACACACATGTTATATATGATAATTAAGAAATTGAATA
Organism: Stevia rebaudiana; assembly: GCA_009936405.2. Classification (NCBI taxonomy): domain Eukaryota; kingdom Viridiplantae; phylum Streptophyta; class Magnoliopsida; order Asterales; family Asteraceae; genus Stevia; species Stevia rebaudiana. Next base: position 2,319,138 of record WOUH02000031.1, on the reverse strand, counting down.
CTTTCACAAAGTAATGTGTTATTTTATATCATCAACACCTCTTAAAACCTTGAAAGATATTTGACATGTAAAGTATTTAAACAACCAAAGGCATAGTTACAATAGTAAGAAACTGGGTCTTTACTCTTCACCTAAAAATGGATTGAATAAATGTGAAATCATGTAGGTTATAAATACATAAGTCGAACAAAGTCAAGATAATAATCATAATTGTTAACTTCGGTCAATTTAGAGCGGTAAACAGTTGTATTCAATTTAAATTTTGGTGAGATTGGACTAAAGCCCTAGTGTTTTACATGTTTATCAAATTCTTGAATCAATACAAAATGTATTTGACAAACCAGAAATAGAAAATGACAATCCAAACTCTAAATTACAAGCATAATTTAGTGTGATACCTGTGAATTCAAGTGGATTACAACAACTAAATTGATGTACATACTAAAATAGTGAGAAAATTTGTGATTCAATTTTAAAATAATAATAATGTATAAAGAAATGAGAAACGTTTAAAATTCACTTAAGTGATAATTTTTTGGTTCTCACGATATGATTCTTACATCTACAATCTCTTCTCCAACTCCACACATTAAACATGCCATTTTAAGGTCCATTTCTAAATATATTGTATGCAAGAATTCAAAATTAATTTCACAATCATGTTGTTAGTTGTGATGAATCCATCACATACTATAGGTTGAGAACAATAGTTTGGAAAACATTCTTCGTATTTTGAAAGTGGTGATTTGAAAATCAAGTATCGTCTGTGTGTGTCATTGATTAGATAGATAGATATGATTGGTATTAAGATAATCCAATTATAGACAGATAGATATGGTAAGTAGTAAGATACTTCAATTTCAACCAAATGTCAGTCAACCTAAACGTGAAGCAAGAAAAACCACAAAACTCAGTGCATTATGATGTATGTAGATGGTCAATTGCAATTGTGGTAGAAGAATATTATTATTATTATTATTAACATTCGACAACATGAAAATCCTAAATAACACACATCTGCATTTAGCAACTTATTTGCTGGCAATGCCCAAAATACAAACCCACATTTACATAGCCAACATAAACGAATAATACACCAAAACAGAAACTCTTTAGCGTTTCAAATTTGTAGAGATATAGATACTTTATATGAAGAAAGATTAACTACCAAACTACGTATTATGATATCACCTGTTTTAAAAATACCAATAATAATAATAATAAGTTACTGATATGGTTGTACTTTTGGTGGAACCTTTGATGTTATGACGCGTAACTGGTTAGCTATCTCGGTGAAACTCGGTCTCTCTGACGGTTCTGCTGACCAACATCTTTCCATTAACGATCTCCATTCTGGGTCACATGATTCTGGCACCGGTGGTCGAAGCGTATTGCTCACGATCCCACCTAAAATTTTGGATGGAATTTAATAACAGAATATTCATATAGAGTTAGTTAAGTGAATTTAAGTTATATGCATGTGTATGAATTACCAATTATAGCCCCGTAATGTAAGTCTGCATATGGTTCATCTCCGGTAAGAAGTTCCCACATGACAATACCGAACGAGAATACATCAACCTAAAAAAGTTTAAAAAAACTTTTTAAATGAAGTAAAAAGTTTAATATAAAAAATAATAATACAAAAATTCATGAAATTGTGAATAAACCTTTTCTGAAACGAGGCTGCTGCTGCCATTAAGAAGCTCGGGTGCCATCCATGGAAGCGTTCCACGAACACCACCCGAAATTAGTGTTTGACGTTTGACTTTTGATAATCCTAAATCTCCAACCTGATAAAACATTTTTTTAATTATAAATTTCATGTTATCTTACTGACATACCTGATTTGTTGAATCATATTTATATTTAGTTCTCAACCAACCTTGCAAATTGGACGGTGAGGATCACGCAGATTAACAAGTAAATTGTCACTTTTCAGATCAAAATGTACGATGTTTTTCCCATGAAGATATTCCATCCCAAAAGCAACATCCATTGCAATTAATAGTCGTTTGCGTTTATCCAAATTCCTGATTATAATAATAATCTAAACATCAATACTCAACATTAATTATAAAAAAAAAAAATGCAACTTTCCTTTATATTACCTTTCATTTTTTTGTAAAGCGGTTCTTAACGAGCCATTAACCATGTATTCTGTCACCGTAGCAACAGATCCACCTGGACCATCGAGTACAACGCCATAAAAAGCTACAACATTTGGATGATGAAGATCCGCAAGCTTTATTGCTTCATTCCAAAAATCCTCCCTCTTTAAAAAAACAAACAAATTAAAATAAAAATAAATAAATAAAGAATAATAATAACAACTTAGGAAATGAGATTATGAGAATACGAACCATGCGTTCTTGTTCGGACGCTTTCCCGGCAAAACATCGATCGTTTATACGTTTGATTGCAACATCAGATCCTCTCCACTTGCCATGATAAACAGTTCCAAATGTACCTGAACCCAGTTCACGAAGCTCTTCAAGGTCACTGTTCTTGATTATCTATATTACGACAAAAAAAAAAATAAGTTAACAATTTATTAGCTGAAAAGTGTTATTTATGAAGAAGATAGACATTAGATAAAGATTGAATCGTTACCTGCAAAGAACCGATTCCATCTGAAACAGGAAACCCAAGATTTGGCTTTTCTGAAATCATTGTTTTCACATCCTGTATGAACAAAACACAATTATGTATAAAGATATTGAAGAACCTACTCGATCATTATATTTAAAAACTATATAATTATTATTAGAAAAAGACAATTACACTGATGATCCATGTGGTTTGGGGAAGTAACAGGTTTGGGTACTAAGGGTTTTAAGTAACACGTTTTAGTTTTATGCTTCCAATTTCGTAAAAAGTATTCTCTTAACTTTTTTGTTAGATTTGACTGAAATGACCAAAATACCCTTCGGCGTTTTAAATAGTCCAAGTCAAAGGGTGAAAAGACAAAGGTTATCTGGTCATCTCACCCTAATTTAACGAAAAGGTTAACAAAAGTCAACCTTAAGGCCAAAAGTCGTTACAACTGAAAGCATATACCCAAACTTGTTACTTTCCGCAAACAGGGAACATATGTGTAATTAACTCTTAGAATATCAAAGTTTACTCAGGATTTAGAATCGAATTATTAATAAAATTAACGAACCTCAACTTCAACTCCTGATTGCACATCTGCGTTACTATTATTAGCATCACCAATCTGATTAGCTTCTGAACTAAAAACAGAAGCAGCAACTCCTTCAGCAACCGCCTGAAGTTCTTGTTTGATCAATTCCTCTGATGAACCTGCAAACACACGTAAAATCATCATGATCCGTATTCAAGTAAATAAATATAAATATAAAACTATAACACAAACCTTGTTCCACACTGAAATTAGCAGTATTAGTCTGGAAAGGTCCATCATCAATCAGTGTGTCTGATGCAGGCGATTCCTCCTTAGAACCAACACCGTCTTTTTTTAGCATAAGTTTGTTAGGTCGAGGTGGCGGGAATTGCGTGTCGTGTCTCAACATCCAAGGATCTTGGTTGCTAAAAAGTGAGTTCGAACCGTCTTGTGATTCAACAACCCCGTTAAACGGATTAAGTGGGTCGATTAACACGGTTTCCACTTCATTTTTTGGGTCAAATTGTAATGGATACGTGTTCCAATCACTAACCGGTGTGTTTCCTTCGGTCACGCGTGCTGACTCACCACCAGAATACGCAGTGCTCGTGTCGTTACCACCCAAATTGGTTGGTACACCGGGCCCCACGGTTTGGAATCCATGCATCCATGGAGTCTCAGAGGAGATGTAATTTGGATCAACAACCATTTGCGATTTTTCAACAAGTTCATCTTGTGGATTTTTAACGCGAAAGCTAGTCTGATCAGTGTTGACAAGAACTTCACGAGGGCGTAATCGTAAATCTTCCATTCTAGCTTCGATTTGTCTCGTATTATCATACTCCCTCGGAGACTCGTGAGCCTGAGTGTCTGAAACCGGTGAAGCAACTGCAACCGGGTTCGAATCACCACTAACCGGTTTACTAACCACCGGTTCCTGATTCGCTTGATACTGCACCGGAACCACAGACGGTTGAACCAACACACCGTAAGGAGACGACCCGTGTATAGCAGGATCACTTGCAGGAACCCGGTTCGGTTGCATCATTCTTGTGGGGTCAAGACTTTGATAAACCGGATTCACATCGGATACGGTTGATCTAGGGCTTTCTTTACGGTCCTGTGCCACCGTATCCGAATGTGCGTGTGGCAGCGCTTTTTGACACATTATACACCCATCAAATCTATGAACCGGATCCGGATATACCAGTTGTTGAGCGGGTACACGTGTCTCAGAAAACGCCACTTGTTCCGGACCCGGAATCTGATTCAGATTCCAACCATACGTTCCACCTGGAGGAGATACTTGAGTTTGCGGTTGAAATGTGGAGTAACTTGCATCACAAGGCACATGAACAACCCTATCCGGATACTGATCCATCACATACGGTACTTGACCCGGACCCGGACCCAGACCCGGACCCGGAGCTGGAGCTGAAGCCCGGGCTAGAATTGGAGCTGCAGATGAAGCTGGAACCGGAACCGAAACTGGAACCGGATTTGGATTTGGAATTGGATTGAAACTGACGTGCGACGAAGGAGTGACAAATTGATGCGGGTTGATTCCGATTCCAATGACAGTATTATTATTATGGAGTTGTGGTTGCGCGTAAAGCGGGCCAATGCTGCTCATAATCTGAGACTGGTATCGCATTTGTGGTGGTGGCATCTGTATGTACTCGGTTCGGGTAAAGGTTCCATGACGGGGGTCGACATAAGTTTGGACATACGGTGCTGGCGGTTGACTGGCGGTACCAGGTGTTTGTAGATCATATCCATATTGATGTGGTTGGTGTACAAGAACCGGGACCGCTCGTTCTGACAACTCTAAATCATGATCCGATTGAGAAGGTGAAGCGGGGACGGTAACGGGTTTGGTGACGGGAACACTGGTGGCGGAACTGCCGCCAGGGGAGAACACACCGCCAGATGCCAGCCCAGCCACCTGATCATGATCATGTACTATACTACTATCACCTCCGCCATCGGTCCCGCTTACTTCTGAATTTTGGGTAGAGGTAGCACTTGCCATGCTCCCCTTTCTGGTTAAACCGCCACCACCACTGCTACCACCAATACCACCGCCAACACCACCGCTACCACCGCCAGTAAAACTATCACCAATTCCATTAACCGCCTCTACATACTTCTGTCCGCTATCTTGCAAATCTTTAAACCCGATAACACTAGAAGATTCAAGATCTGAAAACAAGAACACTCTTAACTTAGGTGAACCATCAGAAGATTTCTCAACTAACTTATCATATTCATCCATCATATTCTCCAAATCATCCGGTCTTGAGACGGTTACAAGCGCGTCAAGATCTTCACCGGGTAACTGATACTTAATAACCAGATTCTGTCCATATGAATCAAACATCTTCTGAATCAACTCATTAAACCTTACATCTCGTCTAACGCTAATAATACGCGTATCTCCACCGACATATCGAAGCACACCGTCACTAGGTCTAGGCAGGATCTTCCCACCATAACTACATAAAAACTTAACTTTCCTTCCTGAAACCGAATCATCACCGCTTTCATCACTAGCGCGATCCGACACGTTACTACCACCACTCGGTGCTAAATTTGGGTTGTAACCGCCTGAGGCTAAATTAGGACTATTTGAATATCCATAACCAGCCACCAAACCTACACCCGTAGCGGTTCCTGGCGGTGGCATACGCGGTAACCAGTTAACCACCGCCGGAACTACATTCCCGTAGCTTACACCTACATAACCTGAATCGGGAACCGCGGGTGCGGTCGACGGGTAGTAGACCGGGATGGTTCCGGGGCTACCGGAGGTGGGTTCACGAGGTAGGGGGTTCGAATTGGGTAGTGTTGCAGGAGCCACAATGCGAGATTCATCAGCCAGCGTTCTAGCAATATGAATAGGGCGTAAAGTATTTGGTAACGCATTCTGATCATACGCCATCGAAGATCTAATCAAACAGCGTAATTAAGTAATAATCTATCTGTATAAACACATCGAATTAGGGTTTTCTTCCGATTAACAACAGGATTCAAGATTATCGAATGAAATTGGGTTATAGAAATTGAAGTAACATAAACCCTAATCGAAAGGAATTAAAAGGGGGATGAACATGCGAGTCGGTGAAGATTTACCAGAAGATGACAGGCGTCCCTGCGAGTGATGTGGGTCTCTATCTCTTTCTCTTACGTTCCCCCCTTTCTCTCACACACAGACACACAGTGACCCACTATAATCTAAGCGAAAGCTGCTATCTTTCTCAAGAAAACGTCGTAATCAAAGAAAATCTAGAGTTTTTGTGTTTCCATTTTTTATTGATTCTTTCTGCAAATTTTGTGATGGAGATAAAACAAAACAAGAGATGTCCCAAATTGGAAAGGTTTTTCTCTTCTGATGTTATATAGACGAGAATGCCCCTGAGGAAACCTTGAGCAAAGAGTGTAAGGAAAGGGTATAATCGTAAATAAAGACCTCAACTAAACTTTTGTGTAATGAATGATATGTTTTATGGAATAACAAATTGGTACTTTTTGGTCTTGGAAGGAAATAAAATATGATGATGGGAAAATTTGTATTTGAACTATAAAAGCCCTAACATTCCACATAAAATTAAAACTTAATTCTAGAGCTCCTTTGGTATAATGTGTTGAAATAAACGAGAAAAATAGATTAAACGAATGAATGAAATAAACGAGATAACAAAATGAATCAGGATATAAATAAATTATGACTATTTTATTTTCCTATTTGATTACTAGTAGTGATGAAATTAATCATACCTCATGTTGTAAGGTAGTCAGGAAAAGATGAATGAATGTAATACAGTTCATAGATCGGGTCATTGTGAGGATCATGGGACGGGTCACGATTTGGGTCGTGTGTTATGTGTCGAGTCATGTTCGGGCAATGGGTATGTTCATGGGATGATTTATGTGTTCAGCTCATGGGTCGACATGGGTCGGTTCATGATCGGACCATGGGTCAAGTCGTGGATAAGGCTAGATAATAAGTAGTCCTTGGTTTGGATCATGGGTCAGGTCATGAGTCTGTTTATGGATTAGGTCGTGGGTCGATTCATGGTTTTGGTCCAGGAGTAGTTCATGGTTCGATCATAAGTTAGGCCATTGTGGTTCATGACTTCATGGATCGGGCATGCAACGGGTCATGGATGGATTCATGGTTTTGGATCATGAGTCGGGTTATGGTTCGAGTCAAGTCATGGGTCGGGTCATGATTTGGATCTTTGGTCGGGTAATGGGTCATGTCATGGGTCGGATTATTTCTCGTGTCATTCCTTCAAGGAAAGGACAGAAAAATAACACTCATCTCCCAAGGAATGAAAATTATTAAAAGAGTAGGAATCACATTTGTTATGTAATAGTACATTTTATTTTCAAGTGTAACTAAACATGTTTTAAAATTTCATTCTAACGTAATAATTCATTTAAATCCAGCATTAATTCATTCATAACAAACGCTACCTACGTCTTCTACCATACAACATACAATTCATAAAAGTTTTAATTAATATAAACCAGGGTTTCTAGTCCATAATCCGGGGAGAGGTGGGACGATTTTTATTACAATTTAAACATAAACATAAATTGTTACTTGGTCACTTGGTACTTTTTTTTATGAACTTATCAGCCAAAACCTTTACATAATCCAGCTCTTACATCGAGTGCATTGACAACACTCGAAACATTATATAAAAATGGAACCGTAAAAATGCTTCCAACGGGTTAGCATACTTTCTTTCGATATCAAAGCGCACACGTCGTGATGGTAACTTATAAAAACTAAATACCCTAAAGACAAATCCAAAAAAAAAAATACACATCTACGGACGCAAACATCTGCCCACAATAGCATCGGTCTCCTTCGAAAGTTTGTGATAAAGATACTAGTGCTTTGTGCAAGTAATTTTATTTAAGAATAACAATTACCTAAATCTCATGAATTATTCATGATATTAATTTTATAAATATTTTGCAAAACAAAGAATACATAAAAGTTTTGTGTGTGTGCGGCGTGTGCGTGCGCGTGCGTATAACAACCGTTGTTTTCCGATGCCATTCTGATCAGATTTAGCCCTTGTACTATTTGGAATCTTGTTATTAGCTTAATGTAATTCATTAATTATGCGAAATAAAATTTACTATTACATTCAAAAATATATTTCAATTGTTTTAAATGTAAGCGAAATTTCAATTCGAGCAACGGTATGAAAGATACACGTAAAAAGATGCAAGTTTCCATAGATCATATATCTCATTAACTCCTTGGGATGTGAAACCAATTGGGTTAGATAGGGAATTGGAAAATCTTGAACGTAGGCGAAAACCGCGCACGAAACGGAGTCTGAACGAAGCGGGAAACACGAAAACAAGTTAACCAGTTGCGCTCAAAAAAATATCACACAGTGACACGTGGACCACGTGGCAGAATGCTTCTGAGTCAACTAAACACGTGGCAGAGCCACGTTACATATGGCAGTCAAGCAGGTCACGTGGCAGCACCACGGGTGAGTTAGCAGAACATGTGGCAGCCAACGGGGGCGCAGCGTCACCCCGAACCCGCGCGCGTTGCGCAAGACGGGCCTCCCAGGTTTGCGCGTATCGCGACAGAACGCTGGTCGCGTCCTATAAATACCTCATTCGGGTTTGAAGAATTTTACGAGTTTTCTCTGATCCCGACTTTTCACAAACACCAAAAAACACTCCTAGCATTCTAGTAGAGGTTTTACTCGGTTCGGAACGTTTCTATAATAACTGGCGGTTTTCCAATCCGGTTATGATCCAATTCCGGCCTTGTACTATTTGTAATCTAGTTATTACCATAATGTAATTCGGTAATTATGTGAAATAAAGATTACTATTACATTAGAAATCCTATTTAGATTCATTTGAGTGTAAGCGAAATTTCAATTCGAGCGACGATTCAGAAGTTACAAGCAAAACGATGCAAGCGTTCATAGACCCTAAATTTCACTAACTCATTTGGAGGTGAAACCAATGGGGTTGGATAGGAAAATGAAAATCATGAACGTAGGCGAAAACCGTGAGCGAAACGGAGTCCGAACGAAGCGGGAAATCGCGTTTAAAGTTAACCAGTCGCACCCGAACGCGAATGCGACTCATCGGTGACACGTGGCAAGGCCACGACACGTGTCGTCTGCGTGTGACACGTGGATGGGGACAAGGAAAATGATGGGGTGAGTCAGCTGCCACGTGGCAGCTGCGTGGCTGAGTCAGCATGCCACGTGGCATGCTACGGAGCATCGCAGAACCGCCTGTTCTATGCATGGCACGCCAACGGGCAAGGCAAACCCGCGCGACGTGCGTGGCCATGCTGAAGAAGTCTATAAATGCTTCATTTCGGCCGTAAAGGATTTCGCTCGTTTCCTCTGATCCCGACTTTCCTCAAACACTCTAAACACTCCTAGCAACCAACCAAAGCTTTTAGTCAGTTAGAATCGATTGGTATAGGCGTGGAGATACGTTTTCATGTTGTAGCAGTCGTTCTGCCCGTCAGATATCTCGTTTCACTTATTCTCATTTTATAGCTGTTACTCTGCTTATTAGGTGAGTTCATAGCCCCTTTTGTCATTTACTTGTTTTACTATATACGGGGGAGATTATATACACATATAAAATGAATCCATGACACAATGACTATCCGTTATTGCATAAGTGTTATCATTATCACATGGAAGTCCTCCACCAACCGTTAAATATGGCTGGGTAATAATGGGTAGTACTACTGGGTCTGATAAACCCCATACGGTGATACGTTACCTTCACGCGTATGTAT
>WOUH02000031.1:2280403-2301739 GCA_009936405.2 Stevia rebaudiana | reverse complement strand
AGGTATTCCTGGGTTTTCCTTTTATACCAATATAAGCATCTAGGTCATGCCTCATCTGAAAACCGGGCGTTACAATATATTAATTTTGTAAACAAATTTGAATCATTAGAGAAGTGATGGAGGACATTGGACTTGATAAGGTACGTCTAGAAAAAATGCTATAAAATGTTCTTGTAGCTCGAGTTTGGTACACGTAAAGTTAGGGTAAGGATTGTTAATCATAAATGAAAAATAATCGATCAATAAACTGAATCTTAACCGATTTTAACCAAAACGAGAAGAAGTTGAGGAAGTGAGGGCGACACCATATAAAATAAGAAAATACGAGAAATAATAATAAAAAAAAAAACTAATATAAAGCTGATGCGAAAGTGAGAAGAAAACGAGAAGTGATAGGACAATGGTTCCCTAGGCCCTAACCACACGCATAGATAAAGTCAATGAACATTTATCATCACAATAACATTTTGACGTTTAAATGGCCCTAATTCAACATGCATAATTGATTACATTTCATATCTTCTATTTTCTTTATTGACTCCAATTGTAAACATAAATCATTGCCGTTTCCAAGTTAACATCTAAAAAAATTATATTTTCTTACTTGTTCTTTTTATCTTTTATCGTATTTGATCAAGCTCAATAAATAATATAAAATTTATTGAACACCCAACAATCCAACAACTACTAAGATTAAATTATACCTCTTTTTATATTATTAGGAACAATAGTACTGTCAAAAAGTAGGATATCATTGTTAACTTTGCATCGTTGACATATGTCGGCAATTTGATTCTCAAATCAAGCCTTAACCTTGATTCTTGAAGTCGACTGATTCTTCTCATTCTTGTAATTACTTCGACAATTCAAACCAACCCTCGTGAAATCCCCAATCTGTCAAAACTTACCCCTCTTAAATTCGAATACCGCATCTTCATCTTCCGCCTGTCATTCATTATTTCATTATCACCTTCCATCTACCCATAATCCCACAACAAAATCAACATCACCGACAACATCGGGATCCGTAATCGCCCTACTCACTGTTCTTGTATGCAAAAGGATCACAGTATCCCCCTCTTGCCGTTGAATATCAGGATCTGAAAACAACTTAAATTTTGGTCGGAGACGGTGATGGAATCGCCGCCGGTGACGAAGATAGCAAGTGTGTCATCGGAAAGTGGAGGATCGGAGAGTGGGTCGGAGGATAAAGGGTCGAGACGACGAACACGGTTTGAGTATTTTGGATGGGTTTATCATCTGGGTACCAATTCAATTGGTCGCGAGTTTTGTCATCTTCGATTTCTGTATATTCGAGGCAAATATGTGATGATGTATAAACGCGATCCTCATGAAAACCCTGGCATTGTATGTTATTAATCTCTTATTTACACTAATATCATTCATCTGCTTGCATTAAAGCATCAATTTGTGTATAATTATACAAATGCATGATAAACAAAGTAAACAACTAAACAAGTTAAAATCTAATTAGCTTCATTTAGTTACTTCAGTTTATGCTCTGTGTATGTCCTTTAGTTGAGTAGTGAACTAATTTTCTGTATTACTGTTTCTTTTTTTTTTTTTGTTTAATGATCTATGATCATTGTTGAATTTTGATTATAATCATCTTAGTATGATGAATGCAGAAACCAATAAGAAGGGGTGTTGTTGGAAATACACTTATGGTGGAGGAGTTAGGAAGAAGAAAGGTCAATGATGGTGTAAGTTCACTTACAAAATTACATTTTTAATATTTTTTAGAACTGTTTCAGTTGGTGTAAACTCTAATTACTTGATCATTGGTATGAACTATGAAGTTTCAAAGCTAAACAATTGTTTCTGAATATCAAAGTTAATTAAGTTCCTAAACAAATGTAGAAAAAAAGAGGCTGATTTTGTGTGCTTTAATCGTTTCATTTCTTCTAGGATCTTTATGTTCTAAGGTTTTACAACCGTTTGGATGAGGAAAAGAAAGGAGAAGTAAGTACTATTTATTTCTTTTTAATTTTTTTATTATTTATTTTTTGATGGGCATTTGATATTAATTGCATTTGTTTCTTTCTTGCAACTTGAAAGATTGCTTGTGCTTCAGCTGGAGAAACCCGAAAATGGATGGAAGCATTTGATCAAGCAAAACAACAGGTACAAATAATCGCAAAATTTTGACCTAGTGAAACTTTGACACATTAATCTTACATGCGCAATTTTATCTTATTTTTCATTTTTTAATTTCTTGTTTATACGTCTTTGAACTATCATAATCAGGCTGAGTTTGAGCTTTCTCAAGGTTCTACCAGAAACAGATTGAGTGTAGAGGATGAGTATGCTATCACTCTATTCATATCTTAATATTTAGAAGATATATAATATGTCATTTTATTAAATTCGTTTTCCTATAATATCATACTAAATAATAAAATTATTTTAATACTTTATTTATAAAGGATTGATCTTGAAGGACGCCGGCCCAGGGTAAGGCGATACGCGCATGATTTAAAGAAGTTGATAAGAATAGGACATGGTAAGGTGGTAATAATATCATCACACATTATCTTTTACCACAAAAGGGTTGACTTTTGTAGATTTGACCAATTGATTTTGACTTTATTGTTATGTTTAGGTCCAGAGCTACTTGTGAGAAGATCATCAAATTTGGGTAAACAACAACGACCAAGTGATTTCATGGAAGGTGATGCTGAAGATGTAATTGAAGCACATGAGTGGAGATGTGTTCGTACAGTCAATGGTAATAACTTACATTTTTCTTTTTAATATTTAGATCTTTGCTAGAGTAAGTTGCGCTGATATATGATTAGTGCTGTAAAAATCGGGATTAATTGGTGATTAATCGGCAATCAGTGGTCCAACACTGCGATTTCACCTAATCAGCCATAAAATGCAGTAGTCAGTAAAAAATTAAAAATATTAAAAAATGGTCAAAAATTGGTCAGAATCGGTTAAAATTGGCCAAAATCAGTAAAAAATGTATGTATATATATATAAGTTTGAAAAATTACACATAAAGTTAAAATCCTATTAATCCTGATTAATCACTAGTTGGTAGGTGGTACCCCACCGCACGACTAGCGTTTAACAATTTTTACAACATTGTTAATGACCACTATTAACAAAAGCAAGGTGTTTATTACTTTACCTACGTTTTTTTATGTAATGTTTATGGATATAAACATATATTTGAATTCAGGTGTTAGAATCTTTGAGGACGTGTCTGACCATAAGGTACTTGCATTATACATACATTTTGTGAGTGTGTGACGGTGTATAATAAAATTTGTTAATTAACTAATAATCTTATATTTTTTGTAAAATGTTAGCCGATTAGCAAAACTGTCCTCGTGAAGGCGGTTGGTGTTGTTAATACAAGTCCAGATACGGTTTTTGAAGTTATCTTGAACCTTGACCGACTTCGTAGATATGAGTATGGTGATTAGTTTATGTGCATTTTAATTTTTATATTAAATTATCTTTTTTGTGTTTAATAAAATACTAACATGCAATTTTTCAGGTGGGATTCATTGACTGGTGATTTAGAACTTTTAGATTGTATAAATGGACATTCTGATGTTGTTTATGGATCTTATGATCCAAGATCCTTAAGCAGGTGTGTCACTTCTCCATATTATCGGGTCGATTATTTTCTTTAAATTAAATATAATTATGTATGGATTGAATTGTTGCATTTAAATGACACTCTTATCTTTCTTATCTACCTCTAATAAAGCATTCCAAAAAATGCCACGAGGCATTTTATTATCTTTTTCAATTTTTTTGAATTTAAATGTTAATTAGTTATCTATATATATTTTGAATTTAAATGTTAATTAATTATCTAATTAAGTATTTATCATAGATATTTAAAATAGAAAACTGCACTTTTTATCCATAAGGTTTACAATACTTAACAGTTTCAGTCCATCGTTAACAGAAACAGTTTCTAACGTTTCAAGTCTTAAAAATTTTCGTCCCTGATGTTTTAAGTTTTAACAATTTTCGTTTCTAATGGTTCAAGTTTTAAAAGTTTTCTGTTAAGGGTTTAATGACGAATACTGTTAAAACTTGAAACGTTATGGACTGCATTTATTTGTTTGAGTGTTTTACTATATAGTAACTTAATATATATATGCAATGATTCAATAATAAAAAATTTAGGTGTTTATTATGTAACCCCGTGTGATACACGGGTTTTATGCTTGCAATCTTATATTGTAATTAGTTCGTAACTTTTATGTTATTATTATTATTATTTAAGTACCTTAACTCATTTCTTTTCTCAATTCTCATCAGTCAAAAACTGATGTGTTGTTCTTATAGGTGGCAGTATAAGCGTGATTTTATATTTTCTAGACAGTGGTTTCGTGGACAAGATGGGACATACAGTAAGAACAATTTATTTTTTATTTACGTATTTAAATAAACCCACTTAAGATGTGAAAACCTTACAAACTCAAGCTAAAAAAATTATTATTTTTAAAGGCTCACTTTTAATTGTTATTTCGTCACCTTTTTTAACAAAAAAAAAAACAAAAAGCCCCGAGTTTTTATTTAAAAAAATAAAAAATATTAAAAAAACTCGTGTCAGCAAAATGTTACATATGTAACATAAAACATATCGTATGTTACACATGTAACTTTCGTCTTTTTTTTATAATTTTTTTAAAATCTACTTGGAGCTTTTTTGTATTTTTATACCAAAAGTACTAGAATTTAACGTAGAATTTATCTAAAAACTACTTTTTAAATTTTTTTTGGGTTTCTAGGGTTTTCGCACCTTAAGTGAGTTTTCAAATAATCCACCCCCTATATATATAGATGCTGTATACGCGAGTTAAACTTAGAATATTTGAACGTATGATGCAGCAATCTTGCAGTTTCCTGCAATGCACAAGAAGCGGCCTACAAAATCAGGATATCGGCGCATAAAAATTAATCGTAAATTATTCTTCTGTTTCTTCAGAAATTCACCATTTAGTTTTATATGTCATACTAATTTTAATATTTTTCAAATTTTAGCATCTTCTTGGGAGATCAGTAATCTAAGAGGTTCAAGTGGTGATAGATGTCTTGTAACACATATGATGGAGATAGATTCAGGAGGTTGGTCTAAATGGAAGTGTTATGAATGCGCAAAGTTTGAAAAATCAATTCCTTACGCCTTATTAAACCAAGTGTCAGGTTAGTTATTTAAAGTCAAAGGGTATTTTGGTCATTTCATAAATGAATGCATAAAATCAAAACCAGTCACCGTAAACCCTTAGTACCCAAACTTGTTATATTTCACAAACCACAGGGACCATATGTGTAATTAACTCTATAATTGTTATGTTAATTTCTATACATTTGTTTTAGGTTTAAAGGCGTACATTTCAGCAAACCCTGCACTTAAGCATGATTCATCAACAACGGTTGTGGATACAAAAACATCTGATGTTTCTGGATCGATTAGTGAGTTTGAGGATGCAGAAGTTGACGAGGAGTTTTATGATGCAATTGCTGCTGGCTCATCGTCATCATCTTCAGATGATGAAGACAGTGACGATGAACTTGACAGCAAGGTTTTTTTTTTTTTTTTTTTTTTTTTTTTTCATTTTTAGCAATATTTTGTATTGATTGTTGATTTTTATTTGGAAATAAATATGTATTTTAATTTTACTTTTTAAATTTATTAGGGTCAGAGAGTGAAGTTAAAGAATGTTTCATGGGCTATTGCCGGCTTAGCTTTAAAGAAGAAAAAAGGTAGCCAACTTTAAATCATATATATATATATATATATATTTTAAATTAGTACGGTTTTATGATAATTAATTAATTATTGTTGTTGTTATAATCAGCTATGGATGCCAACAATGAATTAGATACAAGTGTAGATCCGGTTAATATTGATTTTAGTGAATTTTGCGGTTCAATGCAAAAATGGAAAAGTGAAGGTGATTCCAATTGTTGGACATCTCCAAGTGGTGCTGGTTTTAAGATCCGAGGAAAAACATACTTGAAAGATAGTGCTAAAGTGAGTTTTTTATTATTATTATTTTTAAAATTATTTTATATTTTTTAAAGATGTATTATTTCTTAAATAGAGATGATAATATATTAATATTGACTTATTTAATTGTGAATCTGTGAATTGGTTGATTTGGTTAATAAAAAGTTACATTTTTTTACACTTATAAGTTGTAAAATATTTTATAACTTTCAGGTAGCTGGAGGGGACCCACTTCTCAAGCTTATAGCGGTTGATTGGTTTAAACTTGAAACCTCAAGAAGTAAAGTGGCTTTGCATCCCAAATGCCTTGTTCAGGTACTTTATTGATCATTTTTTTTTATAAAATACTTTATGTAACACAAACAAAAATAAAATACCAAAGCTTTGTATTTTTAGTAATATTTTTTACAAAAAAACTTTCATTAATCGCTTCACCTTTGTGTTTTCCCCTTTTCCGTTTGCTTTTTTTTTTTCATATTATTATTTTTATTTAAATTCATTAATTCCAATTTGTGTTACAGTCAGAAGCTGGGAAAAAACTTCCATTCATCCTTATTGTGAACCTGCAGGTATGCAAAGAAAATATATATTTTTGTATTCATATTAAATGCATTGATTCAATTAAAGGAAAAAATAAATAAATAAAGTTTTTGTGGGTCAACTATTAAAAGTTGACCTTTTTGATCCGAGCCTTTTTGACCATGTTGACTAACCTGCTTATTTTCCACTTCTGTTAATGATTCTGAACTGCTTTTCATGAGCTTGAATCTTGATTAATGTTTCTTGGAATGTAATTTTACTATTTTACCCTTTCTAGGTTCCGGCTAAACCAAATTACAGCTTAGTTCTCTATTATGCTGCGGACCGACCTGTGAATAAAAACTCTTTATTGGGAAAATTTATTGATGGAAATGACGCGTTTCGTGATTCAAGATTCAAACTGATTCCAAGTATTGTAGAGGCATGTTTATTTCTTAATATCTTGATGTGATTTATATTTTATATATTTTTATTTTGTGTTCATATTATGATATTAAGCAACAAATTGGTGAAATAGGGATATTGGATGGTGAAACGTGCAGTCGGGACAAAAGCATGTTTATTGGGGAAAGCTGTAACTTGTCATTATTTAAGACAAGATAATTTTTTGGAGGTAAATACTTTTAATTTCTTCATCTATTTAAAAAGACTCCATATTTTTACTAAATACATAATGTCTTAAATATTATATTACAAATAAGCTATTGTGACAATAATTATATTACCTTTTTACCCAAGGAAATCCAAGATATCATCGACTTGATTCTGTCTTTAATTGAGGGTCACTTTAGTCTTTTTTGAACAAATGGTTAAACTCTTTTGTTAACTAATTACCTGCCTAGTCAAAAGCTGTGTTTATTTTTTTAAATTTAATCCTTTTTACATTATTATTTAATAATTTTTTGTGCAGATTGATGTAGATATTGGGTCTTCATCCGTTGCAAGAAGTATCATCGGTCTTGTTCTCGGATATGTAACAAGCCTCGTTGTTGATCTTGCCATCTTAATTGAGGTCCTTTTTTAATAAAAAAATAATCAATTTTTTTACTGGAGGTTATTTCAGTTGATATGTTTGTAATTTTTTTTTTATTTTATAAATTGCAGGGAAGGGAAGAAAAAGAATTACCTGAATACATTCTTGGAACCGTTCGGCTAAATAAAGTGAGGCTTGATACTGCTGTTCCTCTTGAAAATTAATTATAAAAATATGATAATTATGAATTATGATGACACTCTCGGTCTATATGATGTCATATGTTGAGCTACTGATAACACCTCACCGACATGATGTGCGTCATTTTGTGTTAATATGTTTCACTATCTTGATAAACATTTGATTAAATGAGTTGCATGGTTAAATAACCAGAATTAAAAAGCATTTTGTTTTTATATTTAACGTCTTTTCTTTGTCCGTTACTAAATTTAGTTAATTTTTTTTGTGGTGGTTTCTTCTGTAACAAACCCTTACAAGTAATACTGGTTCATGTTTTTTATAACTAGTTTATTAAAACTCGGACATGCAAAGGATGAACTATACTATGAAATATTAAAATACATGACAAGCATAAACAAAATCGCTGGCCAGAATTGAAATGAATTTGTTGAGATTGTAATTGGAAATGGAATTTGAATTGGAATTTTTAAGATTTCTTTGGAAATACCAAATGTGTGTGGTAATTACTTGAGACATTTTCTACAAACTCCTTTGAGAGATGAGAGGATTTTTAATTTTATGAAGTTTGGGATTTGGTTGGAATAACTTCCATTCAATTTTGTTCAACCAAACATGCCCTAGGATTCACATGGAGGAAATGTTAAGCTGTAATTGTATGCCATAATCCTCTAAAAGTGTTTTCAAGTCCACAAAACCAAGAAAAGATGAAGTGGCTATTGTTCCCTGTAATGTAGTCTAGTTAGTTACATTATGGTTAATCCAAGGATTTCATTGTTTCTTAGACGTTACAGGCTGTGAAAGCGGTTCTACTTGCACCGACAAAAATATTAAAACTCATACACAAAAATATGTCGAAACAATTGTTATTCCAATGTAAAAACTAAAGCGTACTCCATTGTAAAAGCGATTATCAACCCATCGTAAAAGTGATTGTCAATAAAACCGAAAGCAAATGCAATTACAACGATAAATATAAAAAAACAATATATAAAAGAGGAAAACAAAAATTAAGCAAAAATGAAAGCTTTATATGTACTATTCATACACTTGGATTTTTATTATTTATATAATGTTTATGGTTTTAAAATGTATTAGTTAGAATTTCTTTCATAAAAGAAATGAATTAAAACTGAAATTAGAATGTAATTTATATAAGTTCCTTCGTGTAAAAGAATTTAACATTTGTATCAAATCCTGAAGAAAATTCCTCAAAAAATAGTAATTGAAATATTCAACCACTCATTAACTTCGCATATTTACTAACTTCTTTATGAAAGGTTCTTACTTCTACAACTCTTTTGTCATATGAATAATGAATGAATGCATTACAACTTTTACAAGTTCAATTATCTTAAATAGATACCAACTCCTAAAGTGCTACATACTCCATATAATTACAAAAACGATCCCTACACTATGCTCAAGTTCCAACTTCGGTTCAACAACCTTTGAGTTTGGTGCTAAAAGCCTAAAACAACCCAACCCTTTTTAAAGAGAACAAATAACCCTTTTCCAAACAATCCACAGAGTCTGCCCTGCACCCACCCTCACCGAATCACTTCCCACACTTTCCCGCCACATCCTTCCCGCCAAAATACATGCGAGAGAAATAGGGCGCGATATCAAACACACCACCACTTCGCCGCACACAAATCATTTCCAGAGATACAGAAAGAAGAAACGAAAAACCCCAAAGATTGAAGATGTCTGGTTGGGATGAAGGTGCCGTATACTACAGCGATCAAGCACAGTTCCCTCACGGCGCCGGTGCCGATCACGAACAGGCGGCGACTCGCCACACCGTTCTCCGGAAGTTCAAAGAGTTCATCCGGAACTTCGCTCGTCAGAATGAGCCTAACGTTTTCCCCTACAGAGAAAGCCTGATTCAGAATCCTAAGTTTCTGCTCGTCAATCTCACCGATCTGCTTACCTATGACAAAGATCAAGATCTTCGAGATCTGCTTCGGAAAAACCCCTCCGATTACCTTCCGCTGGTACAGTAGTTTATAATTTTGCATTCAAATTTGTTCGTGCAATTGATTTCATTAGCATCTTGTAAGATTAAATTAGGGCAAAACTACATGTGTGAGTTTATCATTGACCGTTGTTTTTCTTTTCTATATTTCTGTGTTGTATTGTTAGTTTGAAACTGCTGCAGCAGAGGTTAATGCAAATTTGAAGTCAAGAGTTGCTGGAGAAACTGGCGAAATGGAAGAACCACAAACAGGGGAGGTTCAGATTTTGTTGAAATCAGATGAGGATCCTGTATCTATGAGATCTCTAGGGGTAATTTAACAAAACTTTTTATTAAATTGCTTAATTTTGTTTTGATTTAGGCATGTGTTATTGATTACGTTGAATGATTAAATAACAGGCTCAATATATATCCAAATTGGTCAAGATATCTGGTATTACAATTGCTGCATCTCGAACAAAGGCGAAAGCAACTTATGTGCATTTAGTTTGTAAGAACTGTAAGAACATGAAGGTGGTTCCGTGCCGACCGGGGCTCGGTGGTGCAATTGTTCCAAGATCATGTGACCATGTTGCACAAGTAATCACATTCACTACCTCATCGTTGTTTCTTGCTTATGTTTTGAGTTATTTTCATCCAAATGACATGTATTTGCTTCTAATTTTACAGATGGGTGAAACACCATGCCCCATTGATCCATGGATTGTGGTTCCAGATAGAAGCAAGTATGTTGATCAGCAGACATTGAAGCTTCAGGAGAATCCTGAGGTATGAATCTTGATTATTAAGATTTAGTGTTGAAATTCCTTGCACAAAATTAAATTTTTGGTTTAATTGTTTTTGTTAAATGAAGGATGTACCAACTGGTGAGCTACCAAGAAACATGCTTCTGTCAGTAGACCGACATCTTGTTCAAACAATTGTACCGGGTACAAGATTGACTATAATGGGAATTTACAGTATTTTTCAAGCGGGCAAATCATCTACAAAGTAATTGTTTTAATGCATTAGTTCAGCACTAGAAAATAACTTTTCATCAATTACAAGTTTTTTCTGAATTTTTACTTTTTTTTAAATTTCGTTTTAGTCACAAAGGAGCAGTTGCAGTTAGACAGCCTTATATAAGAGTTGTAGGAATTGAAGAAACAAATGAAATTACTCGTGGTCCTGCCAATTTTACTCCAGAAGAGGTAATTTATTTATTTTATAACACATTTCTAATATGCATGCAATATTAGTATTGTACATGCAATTAAGATTTTAAACAGCCTTTTTTAATGCCCATTATGTTTTTAGGTTGAAGAATTCAAAAAATTTGCATTAGGTGATAAGACATTTGAAAACTTATGTTCCAAGATTGCGCCATCCATATTTGGCCATGATAATGTCAAAAAAGCAGTGGCTTGTCTTTTATTTGGAGGATCAAGGAAGGTATACCGTTGACTTTATTATTATTATTATTATTTTGTTGTATAAACTTAATCATTTGATAACTTGCAATGTTTTTAGACTTTGCCTGATGGTGTGAGATTAAGGGGTGATATTAATGTTTTGCTTTTGGGTGACCCATCTACTGCAAAATCACAGGTCAGTTTAAACTATTATTTGTTTCTTATTTTTTGTTTTCTATTGATGATTTTAAAATAATAAATTTAATTGATTTTTTGTGTATAGTTTCTTAAATTTGTTGAGAAGACAGCTCCTGTAGCTGTATATACTTCTGGAAAAGGTTCATCTGCTGCTGGGCTAACGGCCTCTGTCATTCGTGATAATAGCACTGTAAGTTATGACAATTTATTTAAAGTTTTATTATTATTATTATTATTATCAATAGTTTTTTATTCAGTTCAAATTTCTGTATATGATTCAGCGTGAGTTTTATCTGGAAGGAGGAGCTATGGTGTTGGCTGATGGTGGTGTTGTCTGCATTGATGAATTTGACAAAATGAGACCAGAGGACAGGTTAGGTTAAAATATCAAATTGTTTTATGTTATTTATTTTTATTAAATTTCTTACTTATTTTATAAAAATGTGTAATTAGGGTTGCTATACATGAAGCCATGGAGCAACAAACAATATCAATTGCTAAAGCAGGAATAACAACTGTTCTCAATTCTAGAACTTCTGTGCTTGCAGCTGCAAATCCTCCATCAGGGCGTTATGATGATCTTAAAGTACGTAAAAATTGCCACGATTACATCTAATTATTTAATTCTCATATAAATCATTTTCTTATCAATTACAGTATCTCTTTATTGCAGACTGCACAAGATAACATTGATTTACAGACCACAATTCTTTCAAGATTTGACTTGATCTTCATCGTCAAAGATGTTAGGATGTACAGCCAAGACAAGGTTGGTTTCAAAATATTTAAAGTAACAGTTTTTCAAGCAACATTTGTTATTATTATTATTATTATTATTTTCATTTTTTTGCAGATTATAGCATCTCATATTATTAAGGTCCATGCATCTGCTAATGCAAACAATGATCTTAGAGACCCCAAAGAAGATAACTGGCTTAAAAAGTATTCATTCAATAAAAAATATTGCATAACATAAACTCTTTTGAATTTACTATAAAGTGAATTGTTTCATGTGTGAAGGGCTAAACGGTAATTTAACTAACCTTTTATGTGCAGGTATATTCAGTACGCTCGATCAACAACTCAGCCTCGCCTATCAGATAGTGCAGCAAGAGCGTTGCAGGATATTTATGTAAAAATCAGACAGGTATTTCGTCTAAACAAATACTATTTGTTTAATAACTTACTTTTAAAACTTTAATCGAATTTTATTTACTTTAAAATGCAATGAAATGTTGACGTTATGTATTGGATTTAGGATATGAGGCGACAGGCGAATGAAACCGGGGAATCAACTGCTGTACCAATAACTGTAAGACAGTTGGAAGCCATAGTAAGGTTGAGCGAGTCACTAGCAAAAATGAGACTGTAAGTTAATAAATAATCCTTTTTAACATCTCAAAATTAACATTTGAATTTATTAACCCCCATTTTTAATTTTGTTTTTTGTTTTTTAAATAATGTAGGTCAAATGTTGCAACTGATGATGATGTTAAGAAAGCTTATGACCTTTTCAAGAACTCAACCTTGGATGCTGCAAATTCTGGAATAAGTCAACATATTAATCTTACTCCTGAGATGGCAAATGAAATCAAGGTTGGGTTCTTTTTTAAAAAACTTTTTTTATCGTTTATAATTTATATCCCACGGTCCAAATTTTAAAAAAGTTTATTTATTAAATATTATTGGGTGTGCAGCAAGCGGAAAGCCAAATAAAGAGAAGAATGGGTATAGGAAACCATATATCAGAGAGGAGACTGATTGATGATCTTACAAGAATGGGTCTTAACGAATCAGTAGTAAGATTATAATTTTTGTTTTTTTATTTTTTGTAAATATTAACTGATGATGTGTTTTTTTTTTTTTAAACAGGTTAGGAGAGCATTGATAATAATGCATCAGAGGGATGAAGTTGAGTACAAGAGAGAAAAGAGGCTCATTGTTAGAAAAGCTTAAGAAATTATTATTGTTAACTTGGCATTTAGGGTTGATTGTTTTGTGGAATATGCGCTTAAAACTGTAGAAGTAGGTCAAATTATATATGGGTCTGACCCATTTAAACTTTTAATTTGGCC
This sequence comes from Stevia rebaudiana, assembly GCA_009936405.2. NCBI lineage: Eukaryota > Viridiplantae > Streptophyta > Magnoliopsida > Asterales > Asteraceae > Stevia > Stevia rebaudiana. The sequence continues at coordinate 2,288,382 of WOUH02000031.1, read as the reverse complement.
CGTTTGATGTGGTTATGAATTATGATTAACATTCAACCAGAGGTCCAGAGTTTACTTTATATCACTATATTCATTAACTACTTGTAAGATTTAATTTATTAAAGAGTAGTTTATTTACTGATATAAAAAGAAGTTCTTGTAGACTTGGTATAGAAAAAAGTAAAAAATTGTACCTTGTAGCAAGAAGGCTTTATGAAGGTGAAAAGTCAGCAGATTCTACAGAGTTCATTATTCTTTGTTCAGTGTTTTATATGTGCATGTTTTAATCCACAAATTTATATGTGCATGTTTAATAATTTAATGAGTTTTAGCCAAAATCAAATTTGTTTGTTAAAAAACAAAAATCAGATAAGATCACATCACTTGGATTAATATCATAAATCATAATGGATCTGAAAATAAAATAAGATTATAAATTGTTTTCATTATCCCTATATCTTGTCATGTGTGAGTGGTTATAAACGCCATTTTTGCCATTTGGAGACACTGACTATGAGAGATTTGTGAGCTTCATAATACTATCTTTTTCAATTAATTAATACTTTTTTATAACTTTATCATTAAATTTTTTTGTTCTTGCACTCACAACTTTAAAAACTATTAAAGATGATGTTACAACTTCTCTCTCAACTCAAATCTCCATCCCTGTATTTTTTTGCTAAACATGAAGAATGGGCAAAATATATCTTAACTACGCAACTCATAACCACTCACAACCGAAATCAATTTTTTGGGGAACCCATCACAGAAAAAATAGAGAAGCTGCTGTGAATGCTCTAACAGAGTAACATGTGTACGTAACAAGACTGATTTTGTTACTCCTAACTAGATGGAGTGACATCTCTAGGCTAAATGTAGTTCAAAATGATGGAAATGCATCATGTTTATAGTTGATATGTTCACCGGTGTATCTTTCATTTTGGTCACTTTGACTTGATCAAGAAACTTAATAATTGAGCATAATTAACAATCCATGTTTCATTTTTAAGGGATGTTGGAAACAAATGATAACTAACTGATCTCTTATACGTCGATGGCCTCTTAGCCAGGTGGCATATTGGTTATCCCCCACCAAAGAGTTCAGTCCGTCCAACATTGTGCATAATATGTGATTTTTATGAGTAGATTTTAGAGGGACGTGTGTTTACCGTTAATAAAATGATATCTTATATGTAACATTGATATAAAGCTTATGAGCTTAAAAGTCAATGGATACTTGAAATATAATATATTCATGGGTAATGACATGCTAGCTAGAATTTTACCGTACTAAATTACTTAGTTTTGTGGGAATTCGTTGAAGAAAAACTCACGTTACAAAGAGGAAAACAATTTTGGCTACCTTGTCTTTTGCTTCATGCATCCGTCTGGACTAGTTACAAATGTCGTTTAGTATGAAACTCTCTATGTATGTTTTTTTTTTGCTTCGTCTTATTGATGAAGAAGCATAAACTGTTGTATGTGTTTCAGTTACAATTATTTTTAACTCTTTGTATAGTTTCCAACTTTTGATCAAAGCTAATTCGTGTATATTTAGTTTGTTTAAGTGTCTTAGCACATGCTAGTACCTTTTAGGTTTCATGACATCATTTTATGAATTAGGTTTTATTTTTAAATACAGCAAGTCTTTTTATATTTGTAAATATTAAAAAAAAAAAAAAAATCAAACTCGCGCTTAGACAACAACCTCAACGACTCATTTACACCTCTATACTCAAACACGTAAAAACCTTTAGATCAACCATTGAACAAATAACATTCATTTAAAGTTGCGTACAATCTCATAATCAAGGAAGCTTAGATCAACAATAACATATCACATAAAACATTCAAAACCAAATGGCTTCATGAAAAAAATGTTAAAAATTGCATTACATGTTACTAGCCATAAACGATCGGTTACCATTATTGGCTCCAGATATAAACCTGACCGCCACTAGTGGCCCCCGCAAGCATCCCCGGATTAAACGGATGCGAATCAAATCGACATGGGATTGCAGTCATATGAGGACTCTCAAGTGTAGTTACAAGTTTCTTTTGGTCTGTAGATATTACATCAACTCCTCTTTTCTTGTTCCCCACAAAAATGTATGAATCATCCCAACCCCATACACCTCTGCTTTCCAAATAAAAAAATTAATTAAAAAAAGTATATAAACTAACAAAAAAATGGACTGAAAAATAAAAAGAAACTTACTTGAATGAAGAAAGCCATCTGCCTGTTTGATTGTTATGGTGTATAATGAATTCATCTTCATAATTCGGTCCACTTAACACTCCAACCTTATCATCAAGACTACATAAAAACATAACCAAATATCAAAATTTGAAAAATACTGAAATGCTTACGTTATACTTCATAGTTTATATATATTAAAAAAAGGTTTTAGTGAACCTTGTTGTGGCAATAAAACCTCCAGAAGGCGAGAAATAAGCAGAATGTACAGCCCGCTCACGAGTAATCACTTTAAGATATTCTGGCTTGTTTTTACCAAGTTTTCTCAAATCCCAAATGCACGCGGTTCCATCTGATGAACTTGTAGCCATCATGTTTGTATTTTCTTGATTAAAATCTATGGTGTTGATTCTAGAATCATGTAATTCCCATGAAAATGATGACGTGGCAGACCTCTCATCCCAAATACTTACTATTCCATGACCCTCGCCTAAATATAATGAGTTTGCATCATTAGGTTGTTGAGACATTGAAAAAATTGCATCTTCAGTGGAATATATTAAATCAAATGTCTCTTTTTTGATATCTAATGAACGTACACAACCAGCGTAACAGCTTGTAACTATCTGCATCGAGTAACATTTACATGTCAGCATTAATCTAATCAAGTAACTAATATTATATATCTACTATAGTGAAACTGAATAAGAAGCATTATAAATCAGCGAAAAAAGATTGCAGTATGAACCATTGATGATTGAACCTCAAGTATGGCATCTTAATCAATCACATGAAGACAACAAGTAATTCGGATGTTTAACACTTAATGGTAAATCCAATTTCAGCAAATATACAGATTATTTTAAGAAACACAAGGATATAAAGTTATAATATTGTATGAAATCAAATAGTACCTTGTTCAAGGAAAATGGATGAATCAAAATTGCTGAAACAGGGGCTGGATGAGGATGATACAAGTAAATCCCGTCACCATCTTCATCTTCCGAATCAACATTCCAAAACCCTAGATTCCCAAATTTGTTGCCCACAACCACCATCCTCAAATCGGCTGATGGAAAGAACTTAACACTCAATATTCTATTCGGCACAACTCGCGCAACATTCTCAGGTTTCAACTCCATCGACTCAAGATCAATCGAAGCCCTAAGTCTGCACTTCTTATCATCATAATCATCATCTTTCAATCGAGACTCTTTGCAAACACTCAAAATCTTATTCACAAGTTTTTCATCAGATTCAGAACAAGTATTTGAATCTCTCATGCTAATCGGTTCTAATTCCTTAGGGGACTTATTAGGACTGTTTTGTGATTTTAGGGTTGCGGATTTCTTAGTTGGTTCGGTAAAATCATCTTTTAACCCTGGAGAATCTGGCGCTTTTCCTTGTGTTCTTAGAGATCTACGAATTACGATTGGTGTTTCGGATTTAGCTTTCTTCTCCGGACTAACTTTGTAAGATTTAGTTTCTGTCCTGTTCAAATCAACATCAAAAGAACATATAAAGTCACTAATTGAACATTCACATCACCAAATCTAAGTCGCTAAACGTGTATTACTTTGTGCAAACACATACATCCATATGAATATATATGTGTATATATGTAATTATAATCGAGAAATAGAGACCTGTGGCGCTTGGCAGATGCAGATAGTTCGGAAACCTTTGATTTGATGTTGAGTGAAGCAAGCAGTTCATCGTTGCGTTTGATGTTCTCGATGCGTTTGCGCTCGTAGTCGGTAAGTCTCTGTGTCGCCATTTCTAGAGAGAGAAAGTAGAGTGAGAGAGATGATCGATATAAGGACGGCGGGAAAGGGAAAGTGGCGCGAAAAATTATTCGGGTCAGTAAACCAACGGGTAGAGTAGTGAGTTTTCAATTTTTCATTGGTTGATTTTGGCGGTAGGTTTGTTTAGTTTCAGTTCGACCCCTCTATTTTCTTGCACTTTGTAAGACTAGCTTTGAATGTATTGTGCAAAATACGCTGTTACTTACCAAGTGAATTTTAGTACCTTACCTTATGAGATTTTTTTTAGTTAGATTACTCATATTTTTTCTTTTTTCCAATAAAGGTGTTTTACTTTAAACAATATTTCAATACCATACATATACCTAAAACATTAAGTTATATTTGAAATTTACTTTTTCATTTTTTTAAAATTATGATGGTTGATTATGTGAAATTGTGAGTCAAAAATAAAGATAAAAATAAAATAATAATTTTGTAGGTAAAATGTATAAAATATAACACTTCTTTATAGTAAAATGACTTAATTGGAACAAATAAAGTTAAGAACCTTATCGAAGGAAAAAAAAAAGTGACCTACTTATAACACCTTTTTAATACCTTTTTTATGAATCTTTTAAAAGATCAACAAGAACTATGTCTTTTATATACATTCATAACGTATTTTCTAATTTAGAATAAAGGTCAAAGTTCCAAGAAGCATTTTCAATTTGAATGGTTAGACCCGATATACAAGCTTTGATATTTGATAACACAATCAAAGTTTGCATAATTACATAAATTGTTCTTATAAAATCATTTATGCTTTATAATTAGTAATTTGGTTTTGTTTTCCGACAAACTCTTCCAAAGTTTTTCGATGACTATGGATGATAGTCATTTTTAAGTTCAATTCTAACTTATATGAACAAGTTAAAGGTGATGATGCATCAGATCATACATAAAATAATAATTCAAGTTTCAAGATCAAATGATTGCATTACTAGAAAAGAAACCAAAGTTGGCTAACACAACAGTCTCATTCAATTTAAGATCAAAAACAAAACAAAAAAAAACTTAAATTCTTGGTTGAATTTGACAAACTGCAAAAACACATTAGAATCCAAGCTTGGTTCTACGCCAATGCCTGCGCTTCGCATTATACCTGAATCAAACCAAAAAGTATGTTAACAAACAAATAATATAAATAAAATTACTGTAATATTTCAGTTTAAAATGTTCAAACGCGCTTTTTTTACCTGATTGTGTTGTCGGTCCTCATGCGAATCCAATGAGGAATAGGCCTGTTCTGCCTCATCTTCTTTGCTAGCTTCTTCTTGATCATAAACGTCTTGTGTGACGGCTGCAAATCAGATATAAACACAAAGTTAAGTTAATAAATATTCAAAAATATAACGAATGTCTTAATACCATGATGATAACTTGCAACTGGAACAATATAACTTAAGCAAAATGTTTTACTACGGGTTAAATGTAAAATGTCAAATTCTGATGGTGAAAAAAAAGGTATTTTCTTGCATCTTGCCAGAAAATGAAGATTCTATTAGTATCAGTCATAGAAAGAATGAGTTTGAAAAAAAATGTAAACTTGTTTGTGATCGGTAACACAGTTTCATGCAAGATTAAGTGAAACAAAACTGTCATTAACTAAGAGCATGATTACACCAAAAAGATATGAGATGTGACAATCTAGTAAAAAGACCAGAAATTGCAACTAGCAGCTCATCAAAAACTTATGATTGAAAAGATCACTTTTGCTAGCTCTAAACCTCATAGAGAAAAAACTTTAAGCAAATATCAAAATCAGCGCAGATAGCGGTTGATCTATATTTGGATAAACGGGATTCAAATTCAGTGATCTGTAATACTAAACGCGTGGATGCTAAAATACCCAAATTAAGAAGATATGAAAGCAAGTAAACAAATCCAAAACTCTAGGTCATATATAACTCTAATTAATCACATAAAATCCCAAAAATCAACCATAAAACAAAAAAGCCTCAAATAAAAACAGCTAATTTAGAGAGAGTCGAGATTTAATAGATGAAATCCCGACAACACCATACGTACGCTAATATCGCACCGAACCCTAAACAAAAACACCTAGATTGCATTTAAGTCGAATAGATGATAGATTAACAATGAGCAGAATACGGAAAGAGAAGTTACCATGGCGTTCGTCGAATGAAAGCGGCGGCGTAATCCCGTGATGTTCAAAAGCTAAAGAATTATTTGTAGCTAGGTTTTATTGTAGAAGAAGATGGGCTCAAAGCCCAATCAGTGTGTGGGTTTTCTCCAAAAAAGAAAAACAAGTTAAAACTAACGAAGTTATGGGCTATGAGCTATGTGACCCGTATTAGGTTTACTTTTAACTTTGGCCCAAGTCAACCGTAAATTATTGTTTAAGTTTTTAAAAGTTTTCATTAAATTTTTTTAATTATAAATTCTTTAAATTTATAAAGAAAAGTCAAATTTAAAATTTTGAATAGAGTAAGTTGTTGTTTTCGCCTCTGAGACTTACAAGGCTTAACAATTTCAGTCGACACTTAACAGTTTTCGTCACTAAGCCTTAAAGAAAACTGTTAAAACTTTAAACATTAGTTAAACTCTAAAGAAAAACCTTAAAAGCTTAAACCTAACGCCTAACTCCTAAATCTTTTAGCTAAACCGTAAAAGCTAACCCCTAAACCCTAATGCTAAACACTAAAATAAACCTTAAAGCTAAAACCTAAATATAAACCTTAAAGTTAAACCCCCAAGATAAACCATAAAAGCTAAACCATAAAGTTAAACCCTAGAGCTAAACCCTAAAAGCTAAACCCTAAAACCTAAACACTAAAAGGTAACCCATAAATCCTAAATCTAAACTTTATATCTTAAACCTTGAATCTAAATCCTAAAGCTAAACCGTGTAAGTTCATGATTTGGCTCATGGGTTAGGCCATGGGTATGGTAATGGGTCAATAGGTCGTGTTTCTAGTCATGGTTCAAGTCATGCTTTAGGTCATACGTCAGGTTATGGTTCGGGTCATGATATGATCATGGGTTGGGTAGTAGGCCGAGTCATGGATCGGGTAATTGATCGAGTCATGGGTTGGATAATGGGTCAATTCATGGGTCTGGTCACGGTTTCTCTCATGGGTCGTCTAATGGGTAGAGTCATGGGTTAGATCATTGATCGAATCATTCTTTCAAGGAAATGAATGGAAAAAAAACAACCACCATTCTCCAAGGAATGAAACTCGTTTAAAGAGAAGGAACTACATTCCTTATGTAATGATACATTTTATTCCTATGTGTAAACAAACACGTTTTTTTTAGTACAACGTAATGACTCATTCTATTATAGTCTTCACTCATGCATACCAAACGCAACCTAAGTTGACTTATTTATAAGGTTAGAGAGTTTATAAATAGGAAGTCTTTGTTTGATTTATAGTCAAGTGTCAAGAATCTATTATACAATAAATAGTCGATATTGGCTGAGATCAAAGTTTTGTTTTGATGTTCTTAGAGCCTGATTACCAACAATTTTAATTAGATAATACAGCTCTCGATAGTGGTAGGGTCACTCACATAGTCACATCCTCCCACTACCTCCACTATGTAGCATTCCCTTTATAATTTGTTTAGCTTAAAGATACGAGTAATGGTGGGTTTGAGAGTGGTCAACCGCGATTTATGTAGGCGTCACGCAAGCAGAGTGATGATTAATGGATATGAGAAGAAAATGTGAGCAGTGAGTTGATGTAGTGTGGGTGTAAGGTGGATACTGATACAAGTTGTTTTTATTGGTTAAAATATAAAAAGACAATAGAAATATATGATGAGTGGTGGATTGCTGTGGTCCTTGTTGCATGCGCAACGCCGGCGTCACGCAAATGCGAAATGGAATGGTACGTAGTGATGTTCATATGAGGTCACACCCAATATATCCGACCTAAATAGGAGCAATTATTAGGATCAAAGAGTATCTAAAATTCACGACCAAGATTGGTGGAGGTTTTAGTTGAAATCATAATCAGCTGATTATAGACATT
>WOUH02000031.1:2256399-2268084 GCA_009936405.2 Stevia rebaudiana | reverse complement strand
AACATCATTACCTTTTCTCTCTCATACACCAAAATCCCCATCTCCATATTTTTTCCTAACTTTAGGGGAAAAACAACCAAAACCCTTAATATTTCTCTTTTCTCTACTCACAACCAATCTCAACCACACCCTAAATTATGCAGGTTCCCCTCATATAAATATGGGGAAGCTACCGTGAATGCTCCGGAAATCACCATTATCACTTGATGGTATGTGACCACATGACTTAATACGCCATACATGATCGCGTACACATTTAATATTATGATCTTCCTAAACTGCGTCAGCATAACTCAACAGATTAATATATATAAAATCACTAAAAAGATTAGAACTAATACTGTCTGCAGCGTGTTTGTAAGGGGGGCGCACGTCGCCGACGTGGCTTAGGTTCGCCGGAGGAACGCGTTGGAGGGGAGAGAGGGAGTCGCCGCACTTAGGGTTTTGTTTGTCACCAAGGGCGACGCACGTTGCGTTTGGGTGGGGCCACCAATTAAAAATCATTTTTTTAATAAAAAAACAAACGGTAATACATATATATTAATTGTTTTTAATTTCTTTTTGCAATATATTCCCACTAAATAATCAAAGATATCTAAACCTAAATATAAGTAAAGCTTATAAAACTAAGCATAAATAATTACGTTTGATTATTAAAAATACATAATTAAACCTAAATAACACAACACTAAAACTATTTAACTAATTACGTTTGATTTTTATTTAATTATTTAGGCATTAGTTTTATTTATTTAATATATCTGTTAGTTAAAAATATGATATTTAGTAAACAAAAATGAAAAAGAAATGATGATGTGAAAATAAATATGAAGCATGTGCGAATGATGTGTTGGATGATAAAATGTGTTTGTAGGAATATTGGGTAGAAAGATGAGGTGGCATGCTAACTAGGATACATGTATTACGTGCAGCCTGTAGCGTTACTGAGAGTCTAAGTTAAGAACATGGATAGACTTAAGGGCAAAGTTGTCATTTAACATTGAAAGAAATGTAGACCATCATTGATGAATGAACAATTGTATACGGTCCATAAAAGTATAGAGATCATCACCATCACACCCTTCGCTATTATCTATCCATCCTTATCATTATTCGAAGCATCATTCTTCATTCTTCTTTCTTTCAATTTCTATATATATATAATATATATTTTTGGATCAATATTTCCTTCTACTCGCTCAGATCGGATCATTAATCTCCAAATTTACCCAAGTCGTTCAAATACCCAACCCAACAAAACAAAACTAAAACCCGTAGTTCCTTAAAACCTTCAAATTTCGAAGCAATAAATGATATTTAGGGCAAATTAATGATCTTTATGAGGTGGGGTTTTGGTGTTAAATGGGAAATGTAACCTCAAACATAGCTGCAAAATTTGCGTTTTTTCCACCAGAACCACCGTCGTATGATGTTTGCGTAGATGAAGAAGATGCTGAAAATGGTGAAAAAAGATATTGTTTTACAGGTATAACAGCAGATAAAAACGTCGATGTTCATGTTCTTGATACAAAAGTCGGAAACAAGATTGTTGCTACCTTCTGGAAGCATCCTTTTGGTAGATTCACACTTTTGTATTCTCATGGTAACGCTGCTGATTTGGGTCAGATGCAAGAACTGTTTATCGAACTTAGAGCTCATCTTCGACTCAATATCATGAGGTATATTTGTTTTTTATTTTTTCAATTTCTGGTTCTTTGAATCTTTAATAGTTTTTGGGTGTCTATGTTGAGATGGGTGCTTAATATTTTGATGTTAATCTTCAAATTTAATTGTGTTTCAATAAAAAATCTTTGGGTGTTTGTACAGTGATTTTGTTTTTTAGATTGATTGAATTTAAACTAATGATTTAGGATTTTAGGGGGTTTTAGACTGATCTGTTTGCTGTTAATCCTTACTCGTAAGGTTTGATTTATATGGAAAATTTTAGGAACAATTAAGTGTGTTAAAAAAGCTACTGGTCTTTTCATTATATTAATTACAAGTCACTGTTAATCTTCAGTTTCCAGATTTTTCTTTTTGTTTGATCATAAATACTATAAATGCTAAAAGAAATTGGTTCTTACTGTAATATAATGCTCCTAATTTCTATATTAGTTTTTTGGTCCTTCAAGAGTACAATAATATGTTCTAATTTGAAACATTATCAATCAAAATTACTTTTGCCCTTTAAGCAAGCTCAAAAACACTACGAATTATTTAAAATTAGAATCTAAATCCGAGTGGGCTTCATAGTATAGATTTTGTGACAGAATCCTTATTGATTTTGATATAAATAGTTATAGGTTTGACCCAAGAAGTCAAACTGTAACTCTTCTAATGGAAATCTTAACTGGAAAGTTCAACATTTGTCAGTCATTCGCTATAATTTTATTTTTCGTGTATAAAGTTTGAAGCTTGAAACTATAGTGAATTGTCTGTTTTCCCCTAAAGTTCTTAATAATTCGTAATTTTGTTTAATAATAGTGTATGTTTAAAATTTATATATATTTATCCTTTACAGTTATGATTACTCAGGATATGGAGCTTCAACGGGCAAGGTAAGCAAGAAATAATTAAATCTTGTAACTTTAATTAACAAAAAAATGTCTATTTATTGTCATTCTAAATATTATTTGTTTGCTTCATTATGATTAGCCATCAGAAGTCAACACATACTATGACATAGAGGCTGTTTACAACTGTTTGAAGGACAAATATGGAATTAAACAAGAAGATATAATCTTGTACGGACAATCAGTTGGAAGTGGGCCCACGTTACACTTGGCGGCCCGATTACAGAGGTTGAGAGGCGTCGTTCTACATAGTGCAATTCTTTCAGGAATACGTGTTTTGTATAATGTAAAGATGACACTTTGGTTTGATATATTTAAGGTAAACTTTAGTCATCCGCTAAAACAACATGAGTTGATGTTGCAATATGGGCGGGTTGGGTAACGGGTCAAAATGGGTTGGGTTGGCCCGACATTTAAACACTTTTTCATGATTTTTCTTTTCTTGAATTTTACAAAAGAAATTATTTGATTGAAAAAACTATGTTATTACAATGGTAATCTACTCTTTGAATGGTTTTATGCAACTTGAATACAATTTGGTTGACATTTAATCTGTTTGACATACTCGACCCGTTCAACCCGTTACCATTTATACTGAATTTTTTAAAAATTACTCATTTTGCTCTTACTTTTTTTTTTTTTTTTTGCAGAATATTGACAAAATACAGAAAGTCAGCTGTCCGGTTCTAGTTATACACGTATGCATTCCATCTTTTTACCTAATTATTATTAGTCATCTTTTTATTTTGATGCACTATTGTTTCCTTCTTAAAATAATGATTTAAAGAATCAATATTTGGAATTAAATTTGCATGTTATTGTAATTTCAGGAACATTAAAGTTCTTTTCTTTAATTGATATTTAGAATTCTTGTATTTTAGTCTTATAGTTAGAAACTTAGAATCTAATTATAGTTCCATTAATGTGATTACTAGAATTCTTGATTGTTTTGTTACATACAAATACAATTTTGGAAAAAAAACCCATAATCCATCAAAATCTTTCTCAGGATGTAAACATTTATTTTAATTTGAAGCTATCAATTCCAAACAGCAACTTTGTTTAGTTTTGATTTAATTGTCTAATTAATCACAGGGTAAAAATGATGACATTGTTGATTTTTCACACGGTAAGCGATTATGGGAATTAGCTAAAGAAAAATATGATCCATTGTGGGTCGAAGGTGGGGGCCACTGCAACATCGAATCATATCCGGAGTACATAAGACATCTTCGAAAGTTTGTAATTGCAATGGAAAAAGTTTCAATTCAGAAGCCAAACAAGCAACAATCTTCATCAGGATCATGCATGACAGGAATCAAACACAACAAGTGCTTGAGATTTGGTAAAAGTAGATAGTTTTTATTTTTATTTTTATTTTTATGCTAATGTTAAACAAATCTTGCACAAACCGGCTGTTTGATGTGTTTTAGTTGAATTTTCGGTGAGTTGTGTTGTTTTATTCGGTGTATTTGATTAAGATTGACGTGTACATTGTTTGATTGATGTTAGAATTCTTTATTATTTGGAAAATAGAAACCCTAGTGATTCTGGGTTTTGGTTTATTATAGTTTAGACGCCCAGTTTGCGGTGCTCGCATATAATGTATATATGTATGGACTCTCGAGTGGCAAAGTAAAATTGCAATAGTTTTAACGTTATTTTACTTATTTTCGTGAAAATAACGTTAAAAGCGTTGGGATGACTGTTATCAGGCATCATGAGCCGGGGGTCTCTTTCGGAGCAGCCTATTTATTTCTACGGGGTAGAGGTAAGGTTTATTTTCATCTTACCCTCCTCAGACTCTATCTTTAGGTGAGAAATACTGAGTACGATGATGATGATGCTTTTTTATAGTTTAGATGCACATTTCTAAGGTGGTTGACTTGATGATGGTTGTTTTGTTAATGAATTTTAGTTTTAAGAATTTCGTATGGTTAAGAAGATGAAAAGACTCTGTTTGAGACTATTTCTTAAAAGTAAATTACATATAAGGTTTTTGAGATAATTTTATATTACCCTTTTGATTAATTTAAATATTATATTAACACTAATAATAATACCATTATACATTTTTATCATTGTCACTTAACTGCTTGCGTGACGTATATGTGACAACACTTTAATCATTAACACATAACCACTATACATGGTCTAAGGTGTTCTTTTATTGTCACTATTTGTCGTTATTTCTTATATACTTAATAAACAAGTGAATGGATTTGTCACGTGTTACAATCCCATAAATTAGCCTCACTTCTTTTTTTCTAGTTTCTCTTATTTCACATTTTTATACTTTATTTCTTCCCCATGTAATAATTCAACTATTTATTTTCTTATTCAATCATTCACTATTTAATATTTCCTCAATAGTATACAACTTGTGAAATTTGTGAAATAGACGAGTAAAAAAAATTGAAATGCAATCCACTCCTTTCTAAAGTAGGGCAAATCTAGTTAACAAGTTTTGATTAGCTCAACCAGGTCCACGAGTTTCCCAAAATGTAATTCAACCTTTCATTCTTTCTAAATAACTTATATATTTGAACTTTAGGGTTTTAATTTGAAAATTCTAAGATAAATCTTTATTTTGAGATTTTCAAACACTTTAAACATCATTTTTTATACCGTTTTGGCAAAAATTATTAAAAAAACGACCTAGCAAGGGCACTTTGGACGAAGAGGGGAGGCGGTGTTCCTGTTGGTACCCGCCATCTGCATCAGCACTTCGTCCTTGACGGGAGAAGTGATACACAGAGCCTCAAGTCCGGAAGTTAAGCAATTTTAAACTACTCCCGTTTAATTTATTAATATCTTTACTATGAGTTTTCGATATTTTAGTAAGTTGTCTCTCTTGTATTTTAAGATGAAAATTATAAATTTTACTAGTGTTCTTGTGCCATGTTGTGTTGTGTCGTACATTTAGGAATAAAACTAGATGGGTATGTGTTTTTCGTTTTGATAAATATATACATATTCTTAGTAGCATGTGTGGCCAAGTTGTCCGATTGCATTAAAAACCAACCACTTAACCGCAGTATCTTAATAATTATTATAATTTTTTCCCTTCTGAAAGAAACTTAACGATTAATCTAGTTTTTTATTTTATTTCTTATTTGGTTAGTTAAGTTTACATAGTTACTATAATATAATATATGAAAATTACTCTATTAGGAGTTATAAAAACTTTGTTGAAAAGATTACTCTGAGTCTATGGGTAACAATCCATCTAATAATATACCACGACTATTCATTCGGAAAAGTTATGTTAAATAGTCCCTTTATTGTAAAACATAAGAAAGATTTAGGAAAATTGGATATGTAATTAATAATTGAGACCAAGTTGTAAAAGAACAAGTTGAGCAAAATACTTTAGTTCTAACCCATTTTATTGACTTTTCTCAAGCTCTTTTATTTTTTTAAATGTTTACAAATTTAGTATACGACATTTTTTTAAAACCACAACATAAAAAACGTGCGTTTTTATCATTGAAATGAATATATTATTGTTATATAAGAAAACAAAAAATGCACTTTTAAGCTCAGTGTGTTTTTAAATGTATCATTGTTTCTTTATTTTAGTCATTATGTTTTATTGTTTCTCTAAAATGATGAGTTATAAAAAACATAACGGTGAAATAACACTTGCATTTTTATTATATGAAATTCAATGATACATTAACAACAAAGTTATATCATACACAAAAAAAGGTCAGGTCATTGTGTCAAATATGCCAGGTTATTATGTCAAACACAATGACATATTCATGATTGTATTTTACACTTTATATCACCGTGTCAATGTTTTTAGAGTATTAGATAAATTTGTTCTTATTTTATTATTGTGTTTCACATATACACAACGATGCTATTTCACCATTAAGTTTTTTTCAGAACTTATCATTTTAGAATAACACAATGATGTTCAGAAAACACAATGTGAAGCATGGATGACACAATGACAAGAATGAAAGAAACAATGAAGGGCATGAATCACAATGAGATGGAAAAACGTAATCCAATTTTTTTACTTTTGGTATACAATAATCTTATAATCATTTTAAAGTTAAAAAACATTCGTTTTATTGTATCATTTTTATTAAAACAATAATTTTTTATATAAAAGTATGAACTTATAAAAAAAGTTAGGAATTTGAAAAGAAGTGAACAAAAATTGTTCATTAGTAAAATACTCTAACAACTTTTTCTTATACAATTTAATCTCAACCACTAAGTATATATTTAATGATCTCAATATACATTATTCTTTTTATATAAGGAGCTTCTTTGAATGAAACCTAATTAAATAGTGGAAAGAAAGGAAAAATACTAGTCAAAAAGAACTTCTAAATCTTGCAAGTGTGATTTTTTGAGTGCTTGTATAATTTGTGTATTAAAAGAAGATGAGTTTTCTAATATCACACAAGATGTAGATTATCATGAAACTTTTGTCCTAGTTTCCAAACTTGTTACAGCTAAAACAATATTAGCGGTAGCAGTTTTTCTGGTAATCAGGCCCAAAAAAACGACATGATCAATTGATACCAACCAAGATTGACAATTTATGTTTATATAATTCCTACCCTTACAGAAAATAACTTCTAACCCCTATATATAATAAATCAAACCTAAAAAACAAGTGAGCTACTTATACTCAAACTCTAATTAGATTACATTCAAACTCTAACAAACTGATAGTTAAACATAAAATAATTTATCTAAACATTTAAACAATTAATCAAATACTAAATAACTATTTTCTCTAAATCACTTCTTTAACTTCCCCTTTAACTTTCTTTGTTTCATTACCAACCTGAGGAAGATTAATTCTATAAGTTTCAGATTATAATCGGGTTTAAATGTCACCTGATATACACCTATAATGTTGTGATTATATGTGAGTTGATAACCTGATAGCTTTAGCCTATATGCATTCCAATGGGTCAACGCACCTTATTTGGATATATTGGGCTTGGATCTAACAGATGGTGTATGGAGTCTTAAGTTTATAACAATTAACAAGCGCCAGGCTTTATGATCTATTGGACTGATAAGAATTGCTAAAAGAAATTGAACAATCGTTTAATAAGTTAGCACCCATTAAACCTTATTTGATCATTTCTCTTAGCTGGACTTTCATTTTTATTTTTATCTATATTAATATGTTGATACAACAAAGTTCAAACTTAAAAACTTACCCCTTGTACTGTGAGAGTATGTCTACAGTTGATTAATGCTGAATTGGTAAATTCACTTGGTTTGTTTTTTTAACGAGGATAATATGAACGTTTCCTTCCTGATGCAATAACCTCTTCCCGAACAAATTGTAAACGACTTAAAGAGAGAAGATCCGTTGTTTCGATTAGGATGAGATGCTCTAGACAGATAGGAATTACTGCTATACAAAAGTGCATAACCGCCATCCAACAAATGCTATTCGGGAGCTCAGCCGGTTTATGGGATGAGTACTTGCTGATTTTCGAAAAAGCTTCAAAAGACTATAATTTATTTAAGTGTGATCGAAAATTTACGGACCAACATTTGTTTGCAAATTGACATGGGGTGACATTGTAAAACTTGTATGAGGCCCATGAAAATGGTCATGGGTTTCCCAACATGCTTGGTAGCAACGATTGTATTCATTGGGATTGAGAAAATTGCCTTGTAGCTTGGAGATGACAATACATGCGAGACAACCATTCACACCTAACAATCCTTGAAGCGGTAGATTTGGCATGCTTTTTCTGGAGTGCATGTGGCAAATAATGACATAAATGTCCTTGACTAGTCATCGTTACTTAACGACACAATAAAGGATGTGGCACTCCGATCTTCATTTGAATTTTATGGTAACGTATACAACCACTGTTACTATCTCGCTGATGGAATATATTCTAAGTAGCATGTTTATGAAAACGTTGACATGCCCAACGATATCTAAACGAAGAAAGTTTGCAAAAGTTCAAGAGTCATCAAGGAAGGATAAAGAACAAACGTTTGGTGTCCTAAAAAAGGTTTTACATAGTAAAGAATATGGATCGAGCTTGGACACCCTAAAAAATAAGGCCGGTGATGTGTGCGTGTATCATATTACGTAATATAAATTTGAAGACGAGGGCAGAGTGACTTGTCCATAGTCCATACAAAGAAGATGAATTATGTAGTGGAGATGTGAACAAGTCCCGATGATGGATTTCGTGGATCACATTGACATGATTAGTGTGGACATTTCAAGCAATGGCGACGAGGGATAGTTGATAATAGTTTGTTTTTTTAAGTTACAATTTATTATTATTTTTTACTGTTTGTTAACATTAATAGTTTAATACTAATTCTAGTTATGTTTTCGAATTCTTTTTAAAATTGGCTAGTCTTAAAAATAATATATATAGATTAAATGAAAAGTACGGTGAGTCGTTAGATAGAAGGAAATGTAAAGAGGTCAAAGTAGGAAAAATGTAAAGAGGTAAAAGTGTGACTATATGAGGGATACATATAATAAAAAAGATGGAGAAGGTGCAAATGTGAACAAATGCTTTTGTGAGAATCCGATCAAATGGGTTTCAGTTGAGCTTATTCAGACGGTGTTGTGTCTGTCTCGTCGAACACTAACCAAAACCACAAACCCTAATTCTAAATCTTAAAACTAAACTTTAAGCTAGATTCCAACACTATAACCCAATAAACTAACCCTAAACCTTAAAAGCTAAAATCAAATAAAGTAACTTTAAACCATAAAGGCTAAACATAAAAAAAAAATTACGAAGTTACACCTAATGGTTTCTAGATCTTAAAGTTAAACCTAAAAGTTAAAATCCATAACTAAACCTTAAAAATTAAAAGGTAAAAAAAAAACAAATGTCTAAACATATAAAAGTTAAACAAAAAAGGTTTGTTTAGAGGAGTTTAGCGTCGCCAACATGAGATCAAAGTTTGTATGAATTTTTTTAACAACCACCATAAAAATATTCATTAAAAAGAGATCAGCAGCGAGTGACTAACGGATTCGTATGATTTGAGTTCTAAAAATACGAAATTGTAATTTGAACCGTCCTAGTATAAGAAAACTGAAATAGTCTGATTATATTATAACTACTCGGGAAAAGTGGATTATATTTTGATATGTTAGGCAAGAAGCTAAAAAGAAATGCTGGTGGGTTCCATAAACATGCTAACGTAATATCGAGCCAATAAGGTGGTTGGAATTTGGATGCAGACCTAATTGGGTTCATGCACATGGTCAAACTATGGTTGGGTTCTGGGGTCCACGCAGCTGTTCCTTTTGCCGCCAATGACGTGTCAGGTGGGCCCAGCCTGCCTGGTAACGATTCATATATCAATACATTTCTGCCATATTGACGAATAGTCACCCATTGTTCATATTTATTGGTAACTTAAACCATGTGTATTTCATGTTACATCATTACCATTTAATCATTGGTATTACTTAATGTATCTTCTTTTATATAGTTTTTACTTGCCTTACACACCCATTCTATTTTTCAGTTAAAAAAAGTCTAATCTTTAACTTTAAAAATCAATACAAAACTCAACTTTTTTGTAATATTCTTCTTTATTATTACTATGGAGCAGTTAAAATACATATATGTATTTTCCTACTAATCGTAGGATAGAATTTGACCCGTCCGATCGTTTAAATGAAGGGCCTAAATTAACGCGGTGGCAAAAATGTAATTATCATCCTTCCAAAAATAACATTTCTCGTCTAGAATTAATAAAAAAGGCAGAAGGGTAATTTTAAAAATCACGGACCAACTATAATCACGTACTACGAAATCACGTACCATATACATAATTACAGACCACGACCAAATAGACACATAAATTACTTACCAAGTATATAATCACGTTCCACGAAATTACGGACCATATACATAATTACGGACCACAATCAAATAGACATATAAATTACTTACCAAGTGTATAATCACATACCAAGAAATCACGGACCATGTACATAATTACGGACCACTGCCAAAACACATACATAAAATACAGACAAAGGGTAGAATCACGTATAACAAAATTACAGACCACGTACATAATTACGGACCGCGTAAAAAAATTCAAAAAAAAAAAAAACCATATCAATACTATACTCGAATTAAAGATAATGAAATTTTCTATTTAATTGTGAAATTTTTTAAAAAAAATACTGAAACGTAAAAAAGTTATTTGTTTTTAAAAACAAAGGTGAAAGTGAGTTTAATTACGGTTAGTTTCTAAAAAACATGTTTTACTTATATACCCTTTTCTCTTTATACACGTGTAGAATTCTGATCGTATCCTACGTTTAGCACGAAAATCCCTATATGTATTAGATCCCTCTCCATTATTATTAATGGGTCGATTAACTCAAATCTAGTTTTTTATTAAATTTTAAAATAATTTCTTTATGAAAACATTACCCATGTACAACTTGTCATCACACTGCCTTCACCCTTAATATCGGCAGTAGCTGCATTACCCATGTACAGCTTGTCATCACCCACAACCTCCTTAAACGTATTAAAAAGGGACCTGTCGGGACAAACATGGTGGGTAGCCCCAGTGTCAATCCACTACCCCCTAGGATCATTTGACACCAAATTGACCTCCTCCATCATGTGAGTGAGGTCGGTAATCATAGCAACAAGAAGCATATCATCCTCCATCATGTGAGCCCTCTCACGTTTTGGATGTTTGCAATTATCTGCACGGTGACCAGATTCACCGCAATTGTAACATTTCCCTTTGAAGGGACCAACATTCTTCTTCATACCACCTTTTTTAGGATCAAGGTCCACAACCTTGCCCTTTCCCTTACCATTTCCATAGCCTTTGTTTCGATTACCTTTGTAACCCCTTGAAGATTGACAATGTTCAACCACATTGGCTTTAGGAGAAGCTTGCACATGACTTTGGCTTCCCTTTAATGCCACTCTATTGTTTTCTTCAATTCGAAGACGCACCACAAGTGTAACACCCCAAATTTTGGATCTTGTGATTACGAGAATTAAGTAACATTCCATCCATTTGATAGTATTCTTCCGATTAGAATCTAGTGTTTTAGAATCTTAGAAATTCTAACGGTACCTTAGTTTAACTAAAT
>WOUH02000031.1:2227032-2241301 GCA_009936405.2 Stevia rebaudiana | reverse complement strand
TCGTTAACTATTATAACACTAGTCGTTATATATAAAAGACATATTATGTAAGTGTGTACCGAGAATATTTTTTTTAAAGGGGGGCCCATTTTCCCCGACTCGCACAGGGCACCCTAATCCTCGGAGCCGCCCCTGTCCAAGACCATCTCTGATGATTGAATACAAATCCTAACCAGTATGTGATGCAAAAAAAAAACTAGTATGTGTTACAAATGTGGTGCCCAAAAAAATAATATGTGTTGCAAAAAAATTAGTATGTGTTTGAAACTTTTTTGCTTGTGTGTTGCATATGTGTCACAAAAGAATAGTTAGTAACTAAGTAAGCATAGGTACGTGTGTATAGCAAATGCATGAAAATTTGGGACGCATATTTTTTGTTGTAAAAATTGTCATAAATTGGATTACGAATTTGTCACAAAATTTTTGCAATTTTGATTTTTGCTTCAAAGGATTTTGATGTTTTATGGGTTGCAAAGCTTACTTTTTGACGCATTTGTCACAATCGACGTTGTGTATTTATTTTTTCTAATAGTGATTGCTGGCTCAGTTTACTTGGGTGGGAGTCAAAGACCTTTCCTTCGTTAAATTGAAGTCGTGTATGGTTCCAAATTTTTTATAAGAAAAGGGTTAGGTAGTTTCAAGCAATGTTTGATTAATAAGAACCCTTAAGCTCTAAGAAAATTAACATAGAAGAGACAAGATGTGAAACAATTTTCGTTTCATATTTCTCAAATCAAAAGCAACAATGTTCTTAAATAAAGTATTCCTAAATGCACTTTATTCTTCCAACCGAAAATAAACGTGATTAATCTACCACTACTTATGATGCATGCAAAAACATGTAAACATGGACAAACAATTCCCTAATTTAATATAAGTTGGTTTATTACACTTTCTTCACTTCACATAACGAGCAGGTCTCCTCGATTGACTTTTGGGCCGACTGGCAGCTAGCTGGGCCCATGGATCTGCCTGCTGGGCTTTGCAACTGGGTCGTATCATTGATATTCCGATCTTTTCTGTCGTTTAACAAATTTAGCTTCAAACGCTTCTGTATATATCATCTAATCAAATCTTATCTCGTGGAAAATGATTATCTTTTTAAAAGTGGAAAATGATTTTATCTGATATAGAACATTTAAGTCTTCAGTTTGGGGAAATTAGTATATACGTTTTTAATCTCTTTGATATGTCACAAAAGTATTGATAAATTAACTAACGCATGTTGTTGTTGTTGCATCCCACGGTTGTTTTACTTGTATATATATGGGGATACATTCTATTAGGAACCAACATTATGTTGATAACACATGTTGAAATGTGGTTCAAGATGTGGTTCATTTTCATTTGATGGTTTTTTTTTCTTCTATGGTCAATCTATCTTCCTTTATTTCTTAAAGCCACGGTGGGACAAAAAAATTTGATTTGGGCGGTGAGCCAATACAAAGAAATTAAACGATGTTTTATATTACAACAACGACTTTTTTTCTTCTTCTTTTCATTCACGTTTGATACATGATATTTCCTTAAATGCGTACATGATCTTATGGTATAGGAAAAGGTATAGCCCTTAATGGAACATCTTTCCGAAGAGTTATGCCCATTCTTTCACTCATATCCATCTCCGCGACTTTAAGTCCATCAGCCAAAACCCAATCAAACTTGTGCAAAAGAGTACCCAACGCGAGCGGTAGCACCCGTGACGCGAGTGGTATTGCGGGGCACATTCTTCGACCAGAACCAAATGGTATGAACTCAAAATGTTGCCCCTTGTAGTCAACCATCGACTCCAAAAACCTGTCTGGCTTGAACACTGATGCATCTTCCCATGTTCTAGGGTCCCGTCCAATTGCCCATACGTTCACTAGCACTTGTGTATCCTTGGGGATGTTGTACCCAAGCATGGTGCATGATTCCATTGCCTTGTGAGGTACTAAGAAAGGGAGCGGTGGGTGAAGCCGAAGAGTTTCTTTAATCACTGCTTTTAGGTACGGGAGATCGTCGATGTGCTTTTCTTCAAGCTTTTCATCGCGGGAAACAACAGCTCGTAGTTCGGTTTTCAATCTCTTGTAAGTGTGAGGGTTGCGAAGAAGTTCTGCCATAGCCCATTCTAACGTACTTGTAGTTGTGTCGGTCCCTGCGGTGAACATTTCCTGTTCATATAATCTCAAACCTTAGACTTATGTCTTAAACATTAATCCTTCAAATTATTAAACTCATTTGGAATTTAAATTAATCTCTTTAATTTGGAGTTCAGCAATAAGGATTCACACTGTACAATCAAAGAAAGGGACCAAGATTGTAGAGGTGTTCATGTTTCAGTTTGAAACCGTGAAACCGGTCATCGGTTTGGTTTCGCGATCGGTTTTTTCCCTTAACATTTGATCTGTCGGTTTCAAAAGTTTGAAACCGTAGTGAACGGTTTGGTCAACAAGTTTTTTTTCTTATTTAAGCAACATGTATATAAGCCAAAAAAGTATAAACCGTGAAACCAAACCGGAACCAAACCATTGATAACGGTTCGGTTTCTATTTTTAGCGGTTCAGTTATGGTTTTTTATATTTAAAAATCGTTAAAAATCGCTACTAGCGGTTCGATTCACGGTTTAAGCCAAAATCGTATAAACCGGAACGTGAACACCCCTACAAGATAAGATTGTGTGAACCACGTTGACAAGATAATTCCTTTAATTACAAAAAATTAAATGTATATTGTTAATTTCCTAAAACTAAAGCACCAATTACCAACCCAAATAAAAGCTATTTATCTCTAAATACGATTAAACTAATACTCAAATTTTCTAATTAATAATTATAATTCCTCAAGAATCCTCGTTGTGACATATATACATGGGTTTATTTCTTAAACTATAGTTTTAACTTTGCTACTGTTTAGTTAGGCTTTAGTCGTTTTGGATTTTGGAAAATTGCAATGATTTTTGTGATGGATATAAATTCATATGATGTGAATTTTTTTTAATAAGTACTTCTATAACATCTAACAATAAAACATTGTTTGAATTGACAAAATACAACTAAATCAGAAGTAACTAAAACATTAAACAATAAAAAATTGAAACAAAAGTGTAGTACGTAAAATTCATATAAAATCATTATGAAAACTTAAACATAATCATGTTTGTGTTTATTAATATTTTGAGTGTTTTGTAATAATAAAGATCATAAAACAAAACAAATAAATGATAACTAAAATTTGAATTTAAATATATAAGTTTTATTTAATTAAACTGATAATTAAAAAGAAAGACATGTAACGTTAATTGAAATCATTTATCATGGTAGAAAACATTATAAATATATAATGAAATATGTGGGTAGGACTTACAAACACAATAATGTTGATGGTTGTTGAAGAGAACTTGAAGGGTCCTTCAACACCATCACCACGATACTCCAAGAGCACATCTAAGTAATCTCTACTTTTCTTATCAATCTTCTCTTCTGATGATTCCATGCGTTCTGCAATGAATCCTCCTGCTATACGAAAAGCTTCGCGTATATGATTTTGCATGTTTCTCCGGATACCTTGCGGATCAAGCCACTTTAAAAACGACATGAAATCAGAAACGTTAGGTTTCCCCGCGTATTCCATTACCTTTCCAGCATGGTAAAAGAATTCTGCTCCGGTTTTTGACTTTGGATCCAAAAGATCCTTCGAAAACATCAAATTCCCGATCAGATTAAATGCCATCAAGAAAAAAAACCTACCAACATCGATGCTAGTGGCACCATTGCCACTAGCATCTTGTATAGATTGCACTAACCTATCAACGCATCTACTACGGATGCCAGAAGTCGCTTCCAAACGACTGCTCAAGAAGAACTGTGTCGTACTGAGTTTTCTCAACAATCGCCAATTTGATCCGTATTGTGCAGTTATCATAGAACCTAGTTCGTCTCCAAAATCTCCTTTCATGCACTCATATACCTTGCGACCAGCGAGCACCACATCATGGTTCTTGAACATCTCTCGAGCGGCTTCATTGGAGGAGATGACCACCGTGCACATGGAACCTAACCAAAGGGTCATTATGTCGGGGTTATGAACATGTGCCAGTTGTGTAAATGACTTGTGTGGTACTTTCACAAAGCCTAACTGAAAGATGTTTCCGACCACCGGCCATGGTGTTGGTCCCGGTGGTAGCGACCTGAGCTTTTTAAGGTTCACGCGCCGGCTACGAATAGTCCAT
Source organism: Stevia rebaudiana (assembly GCA_009936405.2). Taxonomy (NCBI): domain Eukaryota; kingdom Viridiplantae; phylum Streptophyta; class Magnoliopsida; order Asterales; family Asteraceae; genus Stevia; species Stevia rebaudiana. The sequence goes on along the minus strand of WOUH02000031.1, from coordinate 2,237,091 downwards.
TGAACCCATACGAGTGAAAGTAAAACCATCCCCAAAACTAGCTGCGAATATTAATTAATTACATTTATAAATATAACAAATGTTTATTATTTATTAATAACAATTAACAAAATTCCAGATTGTTATTTGATTTTGTATAAACAGATGATAACGAGGGGTTATTATGTTCCTAAATATAAGGTTGTATGGGTGATAAAAAAAATGAATTAACAGATATAACTTAATCGAACGAAAAACTAGAAATAATTTTCAATTAACCTAAAAAAACCACACCAAATGAATGCATTCAATTATTACCCCGTACACTTTTCATATAAAAATGTAACCTTTAAACATAATACATAACTTGCCTATACGTATTTTTGAGAGATACCCAATTCCAAAGTACTAAGTAAACCATGTCTAAATTCAAACTCTGACCAAATTAACGTTATATAACTTTATCATCATCTAAAAGATTAAAATTATGTATAAACAAATTATAACCGTCACAAAAATCTTGTTTATTAACCACAAAAGTTAGAAGTCAAAACCCAACTAGATCATCTCTTATGAGTCCAATGTCATAGTGAGGTTGTTTAATAATAACTATACGTTCTTTTTTGCATCTTTAGTATATAGTTTGATCTTATCTCTAATTCGACATTATGTTAACTTGTTAAACAATTTTACAATCTCTTGCGTCATAAAAAGAGATCAATCATTTATCTTTTTGAATTTTGATATGTTAAAAATATAAAATTATAATAAATAAGAAATAACAAAAAAACCTAAAAAACCAAATACAAACCGCTAAAAAACCGAAAACCGTTTAACTTACAAAAACTAAAAACCGATCTTTTCGGCTTCGGTTTTAGATACAAACGAAAACCGAACCAATGGTGGATTACATTTTTAAGAATTTAGTAACTAATTTTTTAGAACCAAATTAGTGATTGGTTAAATCCTAGGTGATGAAATATTTATGTCTATAAATTCAGATAAAATGTATTAAAAAGGTTATTAATAAGAAAATGATTAACTTACCTCTATCCTCATATCCTCTTTACGTTACTCCCGATTTTCAAGTAATCTGATACTGGTTTTAGAGTTTATTTGAGTTACTGGAAACATGAATGAAGCCACAAAGGTATTTATAAACTAGATCCTAGCTATAGGTCATGTTAATTTAAAAATATAATCAGCTACCATCAACGAACCAATCAAATGATCGAAACCCCATAATTTAATTTTCAGTCACATAATGCCAATTTCTTGTAGTTTTGTGTTTACCCAAATTGTAATATATTATTTTGGGAAGTACATATCATTTTATTTTATGTTTTTAGTCATTTAATTAAGTAGTTACCATCAAAGAACGAATCAAATGATCCACAGTCCCATAATCTCTTCACTCACATATTGCCAAATTTTCTAGTTTCTTGTTACCGAGATAGTAATATATTATTTAACCAACTAGTTGTCTGAGTTAGTTTTCTTGATATAGTCTTGTCTATGGGTTTAATTAATAATGTTACAAAGGGGCATTTGTCATAATAATACTCTGGGTACTTCTCAAATGATAAGTCACAGTTTGGAGTCTCACTCAGAGTATAAAAAAAGCTTTTGGGTGAGCCAAGGGGTTTTCCCACAAAGTGGGTTTGCTCCTGGATTGGTGGAGTGCCCTACCAAGCTTTCAGCGATTCGCTGGATGAAATACTGATATGTTTGCCACGGAGAGGCCGGGTGACCATCTTTTCGCTTGAAAAAAAAATTATTAATGTTTAAAATATTTCACCTTTATATTAAAGGTTGAAGTTTTAAAGTGCTCAAGGTGGGTGTAATGTAAATCTGTAAGTAGAATTTTGTTACGGGAGTGAGAGTGCCCACAGGTATAGTAGGGGGTTCCACCCTATTTACACGGCAACACCGCCTTCGTCTTGCATAGAAGAACGCAACTGTTGCAAAAACGAGTCTTTCAGGAGTAGGCGACATCTGTTAACTCGTCGGTGGCAAGCCAGTGGCACAAATTTCGGTGGCCCCCCTCCTCTTTTGAATGCCAAAAGAGGAGGTTTCTTTGACCCAAACACAAACATGGATCATGATCAAAGAAAGTGATGAAACCATCTTCTTGGGTATGGGTTTTTAGGATCAAGTCCATTGGATATTTGAAATGAGTACCTTCAGATAATTGGTCGCGCTTGTAGCCTACTGAGCATATATATGTGACGAAATCTAAAAGCCCAAACACTGTTGTTTTCCTCCATCGAAAAGACTGTTCATGACAACCGTAAACAGGATGAACTGAGATTGACATTGTGAGGAGTACGTATTGATGATTATAAAAGTTGTCACTTGTACTTTTATAAATCTCAATAGAAGAGAAAAAAGTTATGATAAACGTATAAAAATTTATTATTTAATTAAATATAAAAGAGAAAACTAATGATAAAGTTATAAAAAAATATTATTTAATTAAATACGAGAAAAAAAATTGGTGGAATCACTACTCTCATCTACTCTCTCCCATTTCTATTTTTTAACTAAAAAATAAAATATTTAGCATAATACAAAATTAAAAACAAACTCACTAAAATAAAAATATTACACAATACAATATTAAAAACAAACCCGGTGAAATATAAACATAACACAATACGAAATTAAAAACAAACTCACTAAAATAAAAACATTACAACCAAATAAAAAGTTAAAATTTCTATATATTTAGTAAATTTATCAGTTTATCTATAACTCTCAACTTACAACCACTATCAAGTCCTAACCGATCTTTATAATATAAAGAATATATTCACACAATTTTTACATAACCAAATGCGGCTGCCCTGAGGTAACAAAATCTAATTAGTGTGAGTAAAAGTAGATGAGGGTAAGTGAGAGTACCACTCCCACTAACCTTAGGGTATGTGGTACGCCCGGATGATTAAGGTGTGAGTAAGTGTGTGACGTACGCGCCAACTATGAAAGATGTGTGCTTACTTGGCTGGCGTGGAATAACCCAAGTGAGTGTAAGTAGGTAAAACTAGGAGAATCAGATGGTGTATTATTATTGATAGATGAGTAACAAATAACATCATCATCACCGCGTGGTTAGAACCATTGCGTTAACACCTGAATAAACAGAAAAAGGGGTAGTGTTAAGACGTGTTGAAGCATGGTCATAGGCACTCACGCACCCACTCATGACTCATGAGACATACCCATCGGTCTTAGTGCGTGTGTTTGCTTGATAAGAAAATTGAATTATTTGAAAACACTGTGTGGGTTAGGGCTGTAAACGAACCGAACGAGCCTTGTTCATGTTCGTTCGTTAAGTAATTAACTTGTTCACGAACGCTTACCGAACATAAATTCTTGTTCGTATTCGTTCATTAAGGATTATATGTGTTCACGGACACAAACGAACGAACGAGACCTTTGTTCATGTAAAGTTAAATATTTTATCACATCAAATTAATATAAATGTAATCATTTCATATAAAAACCATAAACAAAAAAAGTTTGATCACCTTGAAATTACAATTATAAACATAAAAAATTTAAGACAATAAACTATACATTAAAAATGTAAGGATATAAACACATTTAATGAATGACATAAACTAACGAACGTAAACGAACAACTTACTGAACGTAAACGAATACCTTACGGAACGTTCACGAACACAAATGAACGAACGAGACCCATGTTCATGTTCGTTCGTTTAACTAAACAAACAGAATTTCCTGTTTATGTTCGTTCATTTATTAAACGAACGAATACAAATGAAATTCTTGTCGAACGATTCACGAACTGTTCACCGAATGTTCAGTTCATTTACATCCCTAATGTGGGTGTTTCGCTATATCTTCTATTAAATTTTGGCTGCTTTCAAAATGCATATAGGATAACTAAGTGGATGGCATTATCTTTTTGTATTAGCATTGTGAAAAGAGAATAAATAATATCTTGTTTCATTTTTTATTTCCAGAGGACAGATTGACAATGCCCACGCCTTTAAGAATTAAGTATTCTAAAATGGGACAATTTGGCGTAAAACAAATAACGTATATGTTAGGGTTTATACGCACGGGTTCCGTAATTTTAACAGACTATTTAGCTTTTAAAAGTTGCACACGCGCATTGCGCGATAAACTTCGCAACGTGTCCAAATACCATTAATCGGATACAAAAACACGCCGTAATGAATATCAATTTGATGCAAACAAAAAAAAATATATTATAAATTAATGTTGTCTTACACATTGCATCTGGAAGGAAAGATGAAGCCTAGCCGCTAGGTTGGCAAATGTTTTTATTAAACAAAGCAAAACGTAAATCATATATGCACTCAATTGTTATCTCTTTTTAACAACGAATAGCGTGACTACCTTGCCTCACTTTGACGAACATATCAGTTTTTCACCCAGCAAATCCCTAAAAGTTTGTCTACCCCACTCTACCAATTTTGGTAGAAAACTTAGTTGAGCTAATGCCAAGTACAACTGCTTGAATATGAATTTTTGGATGTGTGATTTTTTATATTGTCATTTGTTTTGAGTTTTCATATGCCTTTTGTTTTCTTATTATTACATCGTCAATCAACGTAATACTAAAAATCACATATCTTTGATTAGATAGTGAAGAGTCATTAACACTTCAAACTGATCTTCATATAGTGTTAAAATTAGTTCAGTGATTGCCATTCATTCAAATTAGCAACATACACACTAATTTTGCTAATTATTTTAAGTTGCTTGAAATAAAAAAGAAAACCTTTTGAGCTTGGAAAGCCAAGCTTGGACCATTTAATTCAAAACATTGAAAAGATTACGATATTTGGAAGTATAATAATGTAATGTAGACGATCATCAATTCATATTCATTAATATTTCTTTTACATAACAATTATTTCTTAGGTTATGATCTATAAAATAACAATTAATAAATTTATTCAACACCACCGCCACTAATGAAATCCCACCACCACCCTCTGCCCGACCGTTGTCACGCCACCACCTGCCACCAACTTCCACCATACCACCAACCGCCTACCAGACTACCATCGCCGCCGCCCCATACCATCCAACATGATCATCTTGTCTCTTGCTCAATCGTTCTTCTCGTCACTGCCACCGCCACAGTCATCGCACCACTGCCATCACTGTCCATCACCTACATCTTCCTCTTCAAGCAAGTCTCTCTCTACACTCTTTCTCTAGCCTCACTCTACTGACTCTCTCTACAATGTGTCACCACCATATCACCATTGGTAAGAAAATCAGGATGGAACTGTTTTTGCCACCAAAACCAACAACTCTATCTTTATCTACTCTATACACCATACGTCTACAAAACAACAACCAACATCAGATCCACCTAAAGTAGTTGTAGTATGCTTAAAAAAAGCTGTCCGCCATGAGTTTCCTTGAAGATTCAGAAAATCAACAAAAAAAATGAATTGGGTGAAATAGAAAATACGATCTTTGTTACTGAAACCTCACTTTTAATGTTTTCTTTCTTTGCAATTTGGGTGAGTATGTTACCAGAGGGTTGTTTAAGTGTTGATTTTTGAATGATGCATGTGTTGTCGCCTAGGAGAATGGGAAATGGAGATCGAGCAAGAGATGAGATGAAGAAAAAGACAAATGGCAGCAGCCTTGGGTACACCTTGAAAGCTATAGTGATAAAATTCCTAAAGTACCATTGGGTACTGCAGCTAAGAAGTTATCATTTGTTATATAGTATATAACTAGGCAATGAGCCCGCGCGTTGCGGCTGACATAATGGTTTTTAGTCGACCGTGCTAACGTATAATCGATGATGATCCCATGTTTACGCTCTGCGGCGGGTAGGCGAACTTAAAAGGGTTGAGGGAGTCACAAAACATCTAATTAGGTACTTAAAAGAAATGTGAAGTTATAACAACTTGGTTGTCAATATCGAAATATGAATCGCAGATAATTATATAGCGGCATAGGTGTTATTAAGTCGGTGTGTGCCTCATTGTTCACAATACCAACTTGTTATCAAAGCGATATAATCCACAATAGAAAAACCTATATTGAAAAAAATTATGTTTTAACACGTATGCGGTAGGCAAAGAAAAAACAAATAGCATACACAAATAAGTATTATTTAAATAAAAACGAAAACTATTAAGCAAAGTTCATATAGACTACAAATTAAAGGGTTACTTTGCCATATTAAAAGTTGAAGTTAGAGGGGGTACTTTTGCCAATGCAACAAATTTAAAGTTAGAGGGGTTATTTTGGGCATGCAAGAAAGTTGGAGGGTCAAGATATATATAAAACTAAATAAGGAAAAAAAAGGGGGGAAGCCAGGGAGAATTGAACCATGGTTGAATCATTTAATAAAAAATACAGTTTGGCCATTTAGCTATTAAAGCATATATGACTAAGTTCTAGAACAAAACGTATTTAACATTGAAACTTGTCAATGGCTAAAGGCCACCTACATTAGTGTTTAAGATATATATAATTGATGATGTTTTGTGGTGAATTTGTATTGTAGTTGCAGTTAAGCATGGTAGTTAAAGCCTTCTTTATGTCTTGTTGCACATGTTTTGGTGTTGCAAAAAACCAAGTAACGCGTTTCATTTAATCATTCATTATCTATAAAGTTTGATTAATGGTTACAAAAATCGTAAATTTGAGCCTTTGTAAATTGAAAGTATTATTTTGAAAGTAAATTGCGTGAGTTGTTTTTATGTTTTGATTGAAATCTCTACTATTACATATAAAATTTGTTACCTCTTTTACTCCACTATTATTACTTATTTCATGCAACACATTAGATATATACATGATAGGTTGAAACTATCACACGATTATTGTGATGATCAATCAATAATCCTAAAAAGAGAAACATGTAGATAGAGTACACGACAAGTCGATAATCACACCAATGGCTAGCAAAATCACTCAATACACCTAATAACACAATAAACATTTTATGCTGAAATTGTACTATTTCCCGTTCAACAAAAGTTATGACAACTCTACTAGAAATATATAAAATAATTAATTAAGAAATAGATGAATTGAGCTCGACCTTGAAAATTATTTTACGAGTCGAGTTAGAACTTTAGAATTAAAGCTTTAAACAAGGTGAGCTTGTATGGTAGTTGTATTTAATATAAGCTAAATTTTCAAAATTGATCCATCCAGACTTTAATTTGTCTTTCCATCCATGATCCACGTTGATTTGATCCAATAAAATGAGAAAACGCGTAAAAAGCATGAAGTGATTTATCATTGAATGCTTTTGGGTTCTCCAAAATGGAAATCAGTGCGTATGAACTAATATATATTTGTTGTTCGAATCATGCAAACCTTTTTGCTATCCGATAAGCTTTAACCTTTTTAAACATTTCTTTTTATGGTTTGGTCATGTCTTATAGACGCTAGGTATGAACCACATGGAACCAAATATATTCGTCCCTATATTATTTAGCAAAATGTAAAATATGTCATATGTTGACATAGAGAAATAAATGTTATAGGATTATTATTTATATTTCACATGTTCAAACAAGTATTACAATCTAACAAGCACTTATAAGAGATCAAACAAACTATTATTCACATATTAGCAAAGTGATTCACTATCTAATCAATCCATACAAATGGAAGTTTTTGAAAATTTCCTTCAACACAACATCTTTACGGGAAAATGTAGCGTAATTATCGGTGGTATGAAAACGTTATTGTACCGCCCAATTTGATTGATTAAACTAGAAACTGTAAGTTTTATAAGTGTTTTTATGAGCTAATGAATCGAATAGAAATGAATCATTCAGTTTTTAACAAAATAACAAACCGACAATCGGACCAAACTAGCGCAAAACTAATGATAAATAAAATTAGTTGCCTTTCCTTCACTGACCGATTGGTTTCTAAGAGTGGGCTAACTAGTTGAACCAGTAAATAGTTGAAGCTAGTGGTTCAACCAAGAAAAAAAGTTGTTAGATGATACAAAACCTCCTTTTAATAGTTAGTATGTTTGTTTTCATGCAATCAAAAGATGTTTAAGAATGACGTATGGGTAGGGTTTGATAGATCAAAAAGCCTTCTTGATTGTTCATCTTTTCAAATAAAGAGGAATTGTTAACAAAATATAAAATAAAAGAAACTTGTAAAAGCAAAAAGTTTATTAGGTGGCATATCAAGATTCTTTCCTTCGTGAGCTATCAATATCTTGATCAATGTTAAAGCACCTTTAGTTGGTCTTCAACCGATCCCTATCAAGTACCAAATGGTCCAACTCCCAACCCATTCGCTTTTCTGTTCCAATAAACATATTAAAAATATAATCAATATTTGATTTCTATTCAGTTTTGTGATGCAAATGCGCCTTTATCGCATTCACATTTCATTCTCAAACAACAATCTTCTCGATAATTTGAAGATATTACAAAAAATAACATTACACCCCATTCTTTATAATAGAGACTACGTTTAGAGATTTAGTTTTCATTCTCTACATGTAGAGAATCAATATCCATTTTCTAGACCAATCTCCATATTTTTTTAGTGTATGTGATAGAATAATTAAAGAGATAGAGAATGTGATATAAGGCTTTTAATTAAATAAAGATAGAGATGAAAAATAGGATGTGAGAAGATTTTGAAAGATAAATAGGTTTTAGAGAAATATATGATTTTTGGATAAATTTTTTATATAGAGATGGAGTTTAGAGTTTATTATTAAATTAACTTTTATCATCAATTTATTTTTCTGAATGACTAACTCGTCAACCATCTAAACTTTCATCTAAATCTACACCAATGTCTACTTAATAATTAAACCCTCAACTATATAAGTTGGAACACTTTTATCACATATTATAATACCTCTTGGCTACATGTTTATGTTTATGTTGTGTACTGTAATCAATTCTCTTTAATTGTTAGAAAAAGATGGTCACAAGTTAGTGTATATGATTAGAGAAGATAAATGTTTTAATAAAGAAAATCAAGATAATTCGTATTTTTGTTTGATGTCATGTAATGAAGACGTGTCATGTAATGAAGAGGAAACAGAGACAAAGTATGCTACTATTCATAAATAATACTTGATTTATGACACATGCTTACGTGTATGATATAGAAGGAGAGTGAAAGTTTGATATAATGTGAAATTGTGGCACCGATGTAATTTCTTGAAAAAGAACATATAAAAAATTTGCGTACTTTCATATTATTCGCTAAACTAAACTATATCTTTAGATTTTAAGTAAAATAGTATGTATATCCCATTTTCTAATACAATCTTCATTCTTAAAATTTTAACTTTTTTTTTAATATAGAGATTTTACAAATGTAGAGAGTTCTTTTTATTAATTTTTTTTAGTGTGTAAGTAAGAGAAAATAATAATAAAATAAATATTTAGGTGAAATACTGAGACAGAGAACTAGATGTGAAGTTAGATATATTGAATAAAATCTATTTGTAAAATTAAAAATAAGTGAAATTTTTTTAAATTTACGTATATAGAGATATATATTAGATGGGAATGCTCTAAGTTTATTTGGTAGAGATTTAAGTTACTTGTTAACAAGGTTATGGGTCTATGATAAAAGTGTATTTAGTATAATTAAAAAATAGTAGCAATAGGTTTATTGGTTTACCATTGAAAACGGACATATTCTTCCAAACACAAGTTCTCAATTGATGATAAACAAAATACTACTTCAACAAATATAAATTTAGAAAATTTACATAATAAGATAATCATGACATAGAATGTTATTTTATTTTGACTAAATTGTCAAATTCGTTCATGTGGTTTGTAACACCCCGCTCCCCGACCCCCGGCCTCCGGCCGGTCCAGGCAGCGGTCGGTGTTAACTAACCGGGTCAGCACACAACAGCAGGATCGAGTCAACCGGTTTATAATGCGCAACACCAATTATACCACAAACAAACATTCCATATATCACAATATCAGAGTGTTTATTACATCAGAGTGTTTCCATTACAAGTACAGCGGAAGTATATGTTTACATTACAACAATAATTACACTATAACAGTAATTAAACAGATAGATAGCCCA